>ONZH01029671.1:0-16694 GCA_900303285.1 Rhinella marina | reverse complement strand
TGACACACAGAATGGTTCCACACTGCTGAGTGCAATGGATTTGTATCACTGAGATATAACCTAAAAAAAAGGGGGGGTTATATATGGCGATAGCTGCACTACTAGTGCCAGCCAACCAGCCAAGCCAGGAGACAAAAAAAAGTCTTCTAGCCCTTAGAAGGGCTGTTGGGTTCTTTGTGAGTGATTCCTGACTAACAGAGAACTAAATGCAGGCCCTAACACTCTCCCTGAAAGGCAGCAGCTCTATCCCTAACGACATCCAGACGGCATCTGAGCCGAGCACCCCGGCCAGTCAGTAGTATATTCCAGGGTCACCTGATCAGGCCAGCCAACCCCTGCTATCGACATGTAAGGGCCCCACGTGATGCTGGGTGTACCGTAGAGTCTCCTGGCTTGTGATTGGCTGTGTTTATAGGCGCCAAAAAAGCACGATGCAGAAGTTGCTATTTCCTCGAGCATGGTGAGATACTCGTCCGAGCAGCGAGCACTTACGAGTACCATAATACTCGAACGAGCACCAAGCTCGGACGAGTATGCTCGCTCATCTCTAGTTTTTATATATAATGTGTAAAGCCTATATTACTCATCTTTGACCACTAGATGGCAGCTAATTAGCTATGTGAGTCACGTGAACACTCTCTTTGTTTTAAAATCAATGTGGGGGGAATGGTGAATGCTAGTTTGCCCCTTTCAAATTAACCAATGAACTCCGTGTTGAAGTTGCTGAACTACTCCCCTTGTGTCAAAGAGCCAATCATTTTGCTTAAGGTACAACCCTTTTGTCTATGTCATACCTACTATTTAAGTGACTGTCTCTTTAATAAACGCACTCTTGCTGGGGGGATGTGGAGTATTTTCCATGAAACCAACTTGTATGTCTGGTGTCATTGTGAAAGCTGTATGGCGCGCATACTTAATTGCGATCACACTCTCAATTGGATTTTGGTCTGGACTTCGACTGGGCCATTCTAACACATGAATATGCTTTAATCTAAAGGCCCATTCACATGACTGTGTGAATGGGGCAGCATCTATTCCGCAATTTTGCGGAATAGATGCGGCCCCATTTATTTCAATTGCCGGCGTGTGATCTTGCCGAGCCGCGGCTCCGCAAGAAAAAATAGAACATGTCCTATTCTTGCCCGCAGTAGCGGACAAGAATAGGCATTTAGGATGGGGAGCCGAGCCGTGTGTTTCGCAAATTGCGGAACACACACAGGTCGGCATCCATGGTATTGCGGACCCTCATTTTTGCGGATCCGCAATACCATGGCCGTCTCAACGGCCCCTAAATCATTCTATTGTAGCTTTTTCCATCAACTCTGACCAGCTTCCCTGTCCTTGCTGAAGAAAAGCATCTCCACAGCATGATGCTGGCACCACCATGTTTCAGGGTGGGGATGGTGCGTTCAGGTTGATGTGCAGAGTTAGTTTTACACCACAAATATCGTTTTGCATTTAGGAACCTTCTTCCACATGTTTGCTGTGTACCCTGCATGGCTTGTGGCATACTGCAAATGGGACATCTTATGGCTTGCTTTCAAAAATGTCTTTTTTTCCACTTTTCCATAAAGGTCAGATTTGTTTAGTACACAACTAACAGTTGTCCTGTGGATAGATTTTCCCACCTGAGCTGTGGGTCTCTGCAGCTGCTTCAGAGTGACCATGGGTCTCTTTGCTGCTTCTCTAATTAGTGCTCTCCTTGCCTGGACTGTCAATTTAGGTAGACCATGTCTTGGTAGGTTTGCAATTGTGCCCTACTCCTTCCATTTTTGGATAACGGATTGAACAGTGCTCTGTGAGATGTTAAGAGCTTGGGATCTTTTTTTTAAAAACCTAACTCTGCTTTACACTTCTCTAAGTCTAGTTTCACACCTCTAGTGTGAAACTCCGGCACACTGTTCCAGCAGCATACAGACATGGGTGTCTGGTTTACTCTGCGCTTGTTTACCGGAACAGCGTACGGTTCTCTGTTGAACCCTATTATACTTAATAGGGCCGGCAGACATTCCGTCCGCATCCGGCAGTGCCGGATCCGGTGAACTCCGGGAGAGTGTTCTCTGCCAGAACAGCCTGCCACAATTCAAACCTCTGAGGCCTTCACAGAACAGCTGTAGTTATACTGAGAATAAATTACACACATGTGGACCATTTCCTAATTAGGTGACTTCTGAAGGTAATTGGTCACACTGGATTTTATTTAGGGGTATCAGAGTACAGGGGCTGAATACAAATTAATGCTACACATTACAGATTTTTTTTTTACAAAACATTTTGAAACATTTTC
The DNA here is from genome assembly GCA_900303285.1 of Rhinella marina. Lineage (NCBI taxonomy): Eukaryota > Metazoa > Chordata > Amphibia > Anura > Bufonidae > Rhinella > Rhinella marina. The sequence goes on along the minus strand of ONZH01029671.1, from coordinate 14,407 downwards.
TTTTCACTTCACACATACTTGCTACTTTGTGTTGGTCTATCACATGAAATCCCAATAAAATACATTTCAGTTTGTGGATGTAATTTGAAAAAAATGTGGAACAGTTCAAGGGGTGTGAATACATTTTCAAGGCACTGTATATTGTCATTATCAACATAATTATCAATTGTGTCTGTTATTTCAATGTGGATTTGTTTTATACATGCATGCATGTGGTAATATTAACAATGTACAGTATATCAAACAAGATGAAATGAGTTGGCCACTGTGTATTACCCATTAAAGAGGTTCTGTCAGCACGATCAACCCTTTTAAACTAGACATACTGCCTGGTAGGGCTCATCATGCAAAGTGGAGCATCAGGAGGCGGGGCTGAATCCTTGGAGAACTTCTTCTCTGGCTTACCCAATATGCGCTGCAGTAATAGTGATAATGATTATCACTAGAAAACAAAATTCTAAGTCAGAAAATATTCTGACTTATAAAATTTCACTCATTGACTGTCTCCATAAACAATATTTTTCAATTACCATACAAAAAAAAAAACACTATTTAGCCACTTTTCAGACAGGTATAATACAGGGACTTTTTTGTGGCCACATTATTGATGCGACATCTAGACCTCCCGTGGTTCATCAGAAACGGAGTTATGCCGATCTTACTCATTTTCTGAAGACCTACAAGAGGCTTATATTGTTCTCATGTTGTGTCCATAATGCAGGAGCAATAAAGCACCCATATTATACCTGTCTAAAAGTAACCTTTGTTAATGTATTACATGAGGTTCAGAGATTTATCATTGTTAATTAGGTTTACAGTTTGTACAAGGGGATGGAAAATTATATTCTACATAATTCCCAGTAATTGCATGCAAAAGTTGGGTGATTAATTACTGCAGTTTTTCCATTTCTTTAACACATGTAGCACTGAAGGTAGACATGTGGTATGCATGATATTAATTTCTGTCTAATTTTTGCTGATAATCACTGTTTTCTACAAAGTTGCATGAAGGTGGATGTGCACATTAATTCTTAGGTTATATTTTATACACAGTGGCCCTGATTTATTTACCTTCACTCCTGAATTCTGGCATCAAAAGTCGCAAAAATAGGGTATTTGCGACTTTTTGCACAAAATTTAAGCGATTGCACAAAATTTGGTGACTTTTTTGCACTCGCCTTTTTACATTTTTACACGATTCTCCAGTTTTGTAACGTGGGTGGAAAAGTAGGTGTGGTTAGCTATGTTAATGAGTTTTACTCTAGATTTATCATTGAGAATTTTTTTAAAAAGTTGCAAAAAGTCACAATCTCACTCCAGGAGGATGGGGGTGGGAGGAAAACTAGAGTAGCTTTTATAGACAAAAGTGTTAGGTCTAAGGATAAGACAAATTTATCAAGTAACATGAGATATTTGATCAATGTGGCATCAAGTACTCCAATGCAGATTCCAGCAAAACTGACTTCAAATATTCTCCTCATGATAAATTCCCCCCCAGTATGTTTTGTTCTCAGAAAATTTAGATTTTGGTAACGTAAAAATGGTTTGCCGTGTACAGTGCACACATGGTTAACAATTTTTTCAAATTTGTCAAAATCACCATTCTGCTTCTCTCAGTCCAGTGATGTGTCCCCTCTCAAAGTTTGTCAACTGGACAAAATGTCTTTGAGTGCGTTGTAGAGGCATGTCTAGCAGTCGACAATCTCTCAACAAGAGGAACACTATCCACAAGTAGCCTCTGAGATCCTTTTTATAGGGCAGTGGGGGAAGCACCTTTTACACTGTCTTGTGTCAAAAACCAATGTCTAATCAGATCACATCTATAATCATTTGTCTATCTGCCTGAGACATAACTGCACATCTAGTTTTGCAGCAATCCAACATTTTTCTAAGGTTTTTATAATTTTTCTTTTTTTTTTTCCTATTTTTTTGTTATATATGAGATTTGCACACCTTAATATATTACTTTTATGTTGTCTTTATGTGTAAATCAGCTTAGATGTGAGTTTTAGGTGCAAATGTTGGTGAAAAACAGAAATCATTAAAAAAAAAACCTAAGGGTGGACATGGTTGTCAACACTCCGAACTGCAATCATCAGATTGTCTGCTTTCAGGAAATATCTGAGTTTTGGAGGTTCACTTACATTTCTCAGACTGTAATCCCTGTATTTTATGTGTTGTTACAGTTTGTTTAATTTCCATCTTAAAGCCATATTTTTGGCATTTCCAGTTCTAGTGGTTTTATGAAGATTTATGCATTAGGCATGGCATTGATACCATTTTGGGGTGTGTATGCAATTTTTTGGGGGGGAGGTGAAGTGATGAAAAAAGAGCAAGTAGGCCATTTTTGATTTTTTTTTTTTTCCCATATGGGATAAATAGATTTATATTTTAATATTTTGGCCATTTTTGGATGCAGCAGTTCAAATGATCTTTATTTTTTTGTTTGTTTATTTATTTTTTTTATTTCATTTTACTTATTTGTATTATGAGGAAAGGGGGTGATTTGAATTTTTATATTTTTTAAAAACTTTTTTTAAAGCTCCCCTAGAGGATCTGAACATGCGATCTTTAGGTCACTTCTCCCATACACTACTGTGATTTAATACAGTAGCATATGTGAAATTCAGTATAATCATATGGAGCACAGCCACCTACAGGTATCTTTAAGAATATACCTGTTGTAGGCTTGAAAACCCAAAAATATACCAAACACTGCTAACAATCAACCCCACTATCAAATATGTGGAGCTACATAAAGATGTTAGACCACCAAAATTGTAACAAGGTACCAAGTCACAATAAATACCGCCCCTATATAAAGAATAAGCCAAATGTACCAAAGTATAAAAAAGTCTTTGTTGATACTAATATGAATAATATAAAAACATATAAGAAAAAGACCACTGAGTGCAAAGACAAGTAAGACAGGAAGAAAAGCGGCCTCCAAAGATCACACCAAAACACATAGGGTAAAATCAAGATGTAATAATTAATAAGAAAAATTTATCTGGATGCAGGTGCATAAAGGAAAAGTTTCCATAAGTCACACATGATGAATAGACATGCTGACTATATACCAGATAAAAAAGAGATAACAAATAGTAGTGTGTGATCGATGGAGGACGCGACCCCATGGTCAATAATGATCGTGGAATCTGTGGAGTTAGGCAAAGGGAGGGGTCTCTGATCAGAGCCCCTGCAGTGAAATCAATCAATTACAATGTCATGGTAAACTGCTTGTAAAGCCGTGTCTGAGGCTCAGCAGGCGGAGCATCAGAATCCCGTACATCATGATAGTTTTTTAAAAGTTATTATGTAAAAAAAGTTAAATAAAAAAAAAACAAATATATTAACAATTCAAATCGCCCCTTTTCCCAATTAAAAGAAAAAATTAAACATAACAGGTATCGCCACATCTGAAAATGTCTGGACAATTAAAATACAAAACAGGAAAAAATAAAAACACGCAATTCGCCGGGAAATGTGGTATAACAGTGAACAAAATACGTACAACAAAATTGGTACAATATGTAGTTTGTCCTGAAAAAAAGCCCATAGAAAGGAGTATAATAGGTTATGGCTGTAGAATAGAAATAGAATAGAATAGAAAATGGCAATGCAAAGAACATTTCACTTTTTTTTCAAAGGGTTTTATTTTTTTTAAATAGTAAAACAAAAAAACTATACAAATTTAGTATCGCTGTAATCGTATTGACCCACAGAATAAGGATGTCTTGTTGTTTTTAGCACATACTGTAGTATCAGATCCCCAAAAACCTTGTCGGAATTGTGTTTGTTGTGTGAAGGGGTAAAATTGAAAAAAAAAAAAGTATTTTTTCCCGTTTTGCAATACAGAGATATGGTAAATTAAAGGGTGGCATTAAGAATACAACGTAAAGGGAGTCTGTCGCTTCATTTTCAACAATATAACTAAGAGCACTGCCCCATAGAAGATTGCAGACACATCCCAGACATACCTGTTGTCACGCTCTGGTGTGGAGGGTATAGCCACACCAAGCGTAAGAGGGAAGGGAACAGACCGGAGAAGGGAAATGGTCACCTCCTGCAGGAATCCCTGAGACTAGGCCCTGGCTGACTACCAGTATGAACAAGCCTTAGTGGTAGGAGAGTTCATACACAGGAACCTAATTTCTAACTGACCCTGTAGTTAGTCCTAGGGGAAGGAGTCAACCCGTTCCTCCAACAGGACGGAGGAATAGGAGACTCCAAACGACGGATAAGCACAATAGGGAAAATGACACTTATCTTTTTGCAGAAACAGCAGCAACTGGATCTCGGCCAAGAACAGCTCCAAACAACTAAGTCAGCAGACAGTATAAACCGCAGTGAATACTGGGAAATGAAGGAATAAATAGAGGAGAGAAAATTACCACACCTACAACAGCTGAGGGGAAGGGGTGTGGTAAACAGCAACCAAACCAAGGGGAAAACATGTCAAATTATGTCACTTTTGAAAGCCGCGCAGAACGTCTGATACCAGACGCAAGCCCACTCATGACATTACCTCCCCCTTTTATGGGTGACCTCCGGGCACCCAGGACCAACTTTATCAGGATGACACTTGTGAAAGGCTTTCACCAAACGACTGGCATTCATGTCTGATGCTGGTACCCATGACCTCTCCTCAGGTCCATAACCCTTCCAATGAACAAGATATTGAGGAGTCCCACGAAGAACTCGAGAATCAATGATCTTGACAATCTGGAATTCCAAATTACCATCCACCAAGACAGGCACGGGTGGCAAGGGAGATGGCTCCAGAGGTTCAACATATCTCTTCAACAAAGATCTGTGAAACACATTATGGATTTTCAGGGCCTGAGGAAGTTCAAGACGAAATGCTACAGGATTAATAATGGCCATGATCTTATATGGGCCAATAAATCTTGGACCCAACTTCCAAGAAGGAACTTTCAACTTAATGTTCCTAGTAGACAGCCACGCAGAATCACCCACACTTAGGTCCGGACCATTCCTACATTTCCTGTCAGCCACACATTTGTACTTGTTACCCATATTTATCAAGTTATTTTGAATTTTTCGCCATATAGAAGACAATGATGATGAAAAACGTTCTTCCTCAGGAATAACAGAAGTATCAGAACCAGAAAATGTGCCAAACTGCAGGTGAAAGCCATATGCACCAAAAAATGGTGATTTACCAGTGGAGTCCTGTCTGCGATTATTTATGGCAAACTCAGCCAGAGACAAAAACATCTCAAGTAAGTCTCCAGACTCTGATTGGTACGCTCAGTCTGTCCATTCGTCTGGGGATGAAAGGCAGAGGAAAAAGACAGTTGTACCCCGAGCCGAGTACAGAACGCCCTCCAGAATCTGGACACAAACTGAGTCCCACGATCAGAGACCACGTCAGTGGGAATGCCATGAAGTTTCACAATGTTGTCAACAAACACTTGTGCAAGAGTTTTAGCATTGGGGAGTCCGGGTAATGCAATAAAGTGCGCCATTTTACTAAAACGATCTACAACCACCAGAATAACTGTCTTACCAGATGACTCAGGCAGATCAGTGATGAAGTCCATGGATAGGTGAGTCCATGGTCTGGACGGGATGGGTAATGAAAGTAGGGGTCCAGAAGGTCAAGTATGTGTCACCTTAGCGTGTACACAGACACTACAGGCCAACACATAGTCCTCAACACACTTACGCAGCCCTGGCCACCAGAATCTACGAGAGATGAGGTCGACAGTGGATTTACTCCCAGGGTGTCCTGCATGCACCGAAGAATGATGCTCCTCAAACACCTTATGACGCAAATCAGAAGGAACAAACAACTTCCCAGGAGGGCAAGACTCCGGCACATCTCCCTGGGCCTCAAACACTTTAGCCTCAAGATCAGAGTAAATAGCAGATATCACCACTCCTTCAGACAGTATAGAGCTCGGATCTTCAAAATCACCACCTCCGGGAAAACTACGTGACAAGGCATCCGCCTTCACATTCTTAACCCCAGGACGATATGTGACAATGAAATTGAATCTGGTGAAGAACAAAGACCATCTGGCCTGCCTCGGATTAAGTCGTTTAGCCGACTTCCGGTAAGCCAGATTTTTGTGATCAGTGAATACCGTGATTGGGTGAATCGTCCCTTCCAACCAATGACGCCATTCCTCAAAAGCCAACTTAATGGGCAGTAACTCTCTGTTACCCACATCATAATTTCTCTCTGCAGCAGAGAGTTTTTTTGAAAAAAAGCACATGGACGCCATTTACCAGGTGACGGGCCCTGTGATAAAACTGCTCCAACTCCCACCTCGGATGCGTCAACCTCCACAATGAAAGGTTGTGACACATCTGGCTGCACCAATATAGGGGCAGAAGAAAAGCACTCCTTCACAGAGGAGAAGGCTTGCAACGCTGCATCAGACCACACTGAGACATCCGTCCCTTTCTTAGTCATGTCATTTAATGGTTTAACTATTGTCAAATAATTCTTAATACATTTTCGGTAATAGTTGGTGAACCCCAAAAATCGCATAAGAGCCTTCAGATTTTCAGGTCGGTCCAAGTTCAGAACAGCACAGACTTTCTCTGGATCCATATGAAAACCTGAAGATGAAAGCAAGTATCCTAAGAATTGCACCTCATGTACAGCAAAAACACATTTCTCTAATGTTGCATACAACTTGTTATCTCTTAAGATTTGCAACACCTGCCTCACGTGATCCTGATGTGTCACAATATCTGGAGAATAGATTAGTATGTCATCCAAATACAAGACTACAAACCTCCCCACAAGATGATGAAAAATGTCATTAACAAAATGCTGGAAGACAGCAGGAGCATTGGTCAACCGAAAAGGCATGACCAGGTTCTCAAAGTGGCCCTCAGGAGTGATAAAAGGCCGTCTTCCATTCATCCCCTTCCTTGATCCTGACCAGATTATATGCCCCCCTTAAGTCCAATTTACAGAACACCTTGGCATCCACAATCTGCTTAAACAAGTCAGGAATCAAAGGAAGGGGGTACGGATCATGGACAGTAATCTTATTGAGTTCACGGAAATCCAGACATGGCCTAAGGGTTCTGTCCTTTTTCTTAACAAAAAAGAACCCTGCTGCCACAGGAGATTTGGAAGGCCTAATATGTCCTTTAGCCAAACTCTCAGCAATATATTCCTTCATGGCCGTTCTCTCAGGTCCAGAAAGGTTATACAGCCTAGATTTGGGCAATTTTGCTCCAGAGATAAGATTGATAGGACAATCGTATTCCCGGTGACATCCACCTTCAGAAAATACATCAGAGAAATCTGATATAAAAGAGGGAAGAGTCTTAGTGGTTAAAGCAGAAAAAGATGTATTAAGGCAATTGTCAACACAATAATCGCCCCAATCCACAATTTGTCTAGTACACCAGTCAATGGACGGATTATGTTTGCTTAACCACGGTAAACCCAGAACCACAGGAGCAGGAAGACCTTACAAAACAAAATAAGAAATAAGCTCCTGATAAAATTCACCCACTCTTAATTTGATATCATGCACCATCTGAGACAAACACTTTTGAGATAGAGGTGCAGAATCAATGGCCAACACAGAAATCTTCTTTTCCAATGTACTCGGAGACAATCCATGCATACGGACAAACTGAGCATCAATCAAGTTCACCGCTGCCCCGCTGTCAATAAACACCTCAATTTTAACAACCTTTGACTCTAGCGCCACCTCGACAGTCAGGCGAAAACGGGTACTACAGGATAAGGACAAATGCACATTTTCAGTCTCCCTACCCACCCCACCAAGAGTGAGATGAGAATTCAACGCCCCCTTTTCTTTTCTCTCTTTTAGAGATTGAAAGCATGGACATACATTGATAAAGTGTCCTTTCTGACCACAGAAAAAATACACACCCTTTTTATTACCAAAATGTTTACGAGTGGAAACGGGAGTGGCTCCCCCTAATTGCATAGGTTCGTCCCCTGACATCAACCTAGGGGAATATTCACCCAAAGTGTCATAGGAAGACAGTACACTATATGTGATAGTACGTCCTGAGAGCGGAGGCCCCTAGATCACTCTCTCAGGCGCCTACCCATGCGCACAGCAAGAGACATAGCGGTTTCCAAAGACACAGGGCTTTCCTGAAAGGCCAAAGCGTCCTTCAGCCTTTCAGATAAACCTTGACAGAATTGGCTACGTAAAGCCGGATCGTTCCATTAAGTATTGGTTGCCCACCTCCGAAACTCAGAGCAATAAATCTCAACCGGCCGCTCACCCTGACAAAGGTCACGTATCTGGGTCTTAGCCAGGGAGATACGATCTGGGTCATCATAGATAATCCCTAAAGCCTTGAAAAATTCATCTACTGACCGGAGAGACTGCGATGCGGTCTGCAGAGAAAAGGCCCATGACTGCGCATCCCCTTTAAGCAGCGAGATGACCACACCAACCTTCTGCTCCTCATTACCAGAAGAATGTGGACGCAGTCTGAAATACAATTTGCACGTCTCCCTAAATAAAATAAAATTATCATGTCCCCCAGAAAGTCTATCCGGGAGGGGGACCTTAGGCTCCAAACAGGCCTGACACTAAGCACCCCCAGAACCACCAGCCTGTGGTCTCTGAATCTGGGTCCCTGCAGCCGTTCAGCAAGCGCAGCAATAGCATCCATGTCAGCACAAAAATGACATAAATTTTTGTTTTGGTGGTTTATAATGTCACACTCTGGTGTGGAGGGTATAGCCACACCAAGCGTAAGAGGGAAGGGAACAGACCAGAGAAGGGAAATGGTCACCTCCTGCAGGAATCCCTGAGACTAGGCCCTGGCTGACTACCAGTATGAACAGGCCTTAGTGGTAGGAGAGTTCATACACAGGAACCTAATTTCTAACTGACCCTGTAGTTAGCTCTAGGGGAAGGAGTCAAATCGTTCCTCCAACAGGACGGAGGAATAGGAGACTCCAAACGACGGATAAGCACAATAGGGAAAATGACTAGAGATGAGCGAGCACTAAAATGCTTGGGTGCTCGTTATTCGAGTCGAATTTTTCCCGATGCTCGGGTGCTTGTTTCGAATAACGAACCCCATTGAAGTCAATGGGAGACTCGAGCATTTTTTGCAGGGGACCAAGGCTCTGCCTAGGGAAGGCTGGGTGAAAACCTGGAAACATCAGAAAATGATGGAAACACCACGGAAATGGACAGGAAACAGCAGGGGTAGCATGCATGGATGCCTCTGAGGCTGCCTAATGCCACCATTACCCCAAATTCTCGGGCAACAGCCTGGTGGTGACCCTCAAGGCAATTGTGCTCACCCAGACCATAAAAATTCATAGTGGCCCTGTATGTCTGTGACTACAGAGCTACCGAGTTACACTGCAGGAGCAGGCAAAGCACATAAAAATTTATCGTGGCCCTGTATGGCTATGACTACAGAGTGACTGAGTTACAGTGCGAGAGCAGGCAAAGCACATAAAAATTTATCAAGGCCCTGTATGGCTGTGACTACAGAGTGACCGAGTTACACTGCAGGAGCAGGCGAAGCACCTAAAAATTTATCGTGGCCCTGTACGGCTATGACTACAGAGTGACCTAGTTACAGTGCAGGAACAGGCGAAGCACATAAAAATTTATCGTGGCCCTGTATGGCTGTGACTTCAGAGTGACCGAGTTACAGTGCGGGAGCAGGCGAAGCACATAAAAATTTATCGAGGCCCTGTATGGCTATGACTACAGAGTGACCGAGTTACAGTGCAGGAGCAGGCGAAGCACATAAAAATTTATCGAGACCCTGTATGGCTGTGACTACAGAGTGACCGAGTTACACTGCAGGAGCAGGTGAAGCACATAAAAATTTATCGTGGCCCTGTATGGCTGTGACTACAGAGTGACTGACTTACAGTGCAGGAGCAGGCGAAGCACATAAAAATTTATTGTGGCCCTGTATGGCTGTGACTACAGAGTGACCGAGTTACAGTGCAGGAGCAGGCGAAGCACATAAAAATTTAGCGTGACCCTGTATGGCTGTGACTACAGAGTGACCGAGTTACACTGCAGGAGCAGGCGAAGCACATAAAAATTTAGCGTGACCCTGTATGGCTGTGTCTACAGAGTGACCGAGTTACAGTGCAGGAGCTGGCAAAGCACATAAAAATTTATCGTGGCCCTGTATGGCTGTGACTACAGAGTGACCGAGTTACAGTGCAGGAGCAGGCAAAGCACATCAAAATTTATCGAGGCCCTGTATGGCTGTGACTACAGAGTGACCGAGTTACACTGCAGGAGCAGGCGAAGCACCTAAAAATTTATCGTGGCCCTGTACGGCTATGACTACAGAGTGACCTAGTTACAGTGCAGGAGCAGGCGAAGCACATAAAAATTTATCGTGGCCCTGTACGGCTATGACTACAGAGTGACCGAGTTACAGTGCGGGAGCAGGCGAAGCACATAAAAATTTATCGAGGCCCTGTATGTCTGTGACTACAGAGTTACCGAGTTACACTGCAGGAGCAGGCAAAGCACATAAAAATTTAGCGTGACCCTGTATGGCTGTGTCTACAGAGTGACCGAGTTACAGTGCAGGAGCTGGCAAAGCACATAAAAATTTATCGTGACCCTGTATGGCTGTGACAACAGAGTGACCGAGTTACAGTGCAGGAGCAGGCGAAGCACATAAAAATTTATCGTGGCCCTCTATGGCTGTGACTACAGAGTGACCGAGTTACAGTGCGGGAGCAGGCGAAGCACATAAAAATTTATCGTGGCCCTGTATGGCTGTGACTACAGAGTGACCGAGTTACACTGCAGGAGCAGGCGAAGCACATAAAAATTTATCATGGCCCTGTATGGCTGTGACTACAGAGTGACCGAGTTACAGTGCAGGAGTAGGCGAAGCACATAAAAATTTATCGTGGCCCTGTATGGCTGTGACTACAGAGTGACCCAGTTACAGTGCAGGAGTAGGCGAAGCACATAAAAATTTATCGTGGCCCTGTATGGCTGTGACTACAGAGTGACCGAGTTACAGTGCAGGAGTAGGCGAAGCACATAAAAATTTATCGAGGCCCTTTATGGCTGTGACTACAGAGTGACCGAGTTACACTGCGGGAGCAGGCGAAGCACATAAAAATTTAGCATGACCCTGTATGGCTGCGGTGACAACAGAGTGATGGAGTTAGCAGGTGAACCACCCAAAAATTTAGCCTGACACAGCATGGCGGTGACACTACCAATGCCTTTGTCCGACTGAGTTTGCAGTCAAATGGCTGTAAGTGAGCCTCCCAAAAATTTTTTTTTGGAGTGTCTGAAGTCGACCCTCCGAAAAATTATTTTTTTTGTGTCTGTGGTTGACGATACTGAAAAATTGTTTGAGTGTCTGTAGTTGATGCTCCGGAAAAATTGTTTGGAGGGAGGGCCTGTAGGTGGCCCTCCGGAAACATTGTCTTAAAAGAGTGCCAGTTGGCCCTCTAAAAAATTCCCTTTTGGGTCAGCGTTTGGCAATGAAGAGGAGGAGGAGGAGTAGAGGAGAGGAATCGGATACATAAGGAATTTTATTCTTTAGCTGCTTTCCCCCGGAGGAGATTTGAATTCCGGTGAAATCCACGCTTTGTTCATTTTAATAAGCGTCAGCCTGTCAGCACTGTCAGTTGACAGGCGTGTATGCTTATCGGTGATGACGCCACCAGCTGCACTGAATACCCGCTCTGACAACACACTAGCGGCAGGGCAGGCCAGCACCTCCAAGGCGTACAGCGCCAGTTCAGGCCACGTGTCCAGCTTTGAAACCCAGTAGTTGTATGGAGCAGAGTGATCACGCAGGACGTTGGTATGGTCAGCTAGGTACTCCCTCACCATCTTTCTGTACAGCTCCCCCCTACTCTGCCTAGACTGGGGAAAGGTGACAGTGTCTTGCTGGGGTGACATAAAACTGGCAAAGGCCTTGGAGAGCGTTCCCCTGCCAGTGCTGGACAAGCTGCCTGCTCGCCTTCTCTCCCCCGCTACTTGGCCCACAGAACCACGCCCTCTGCCGCTAGCAGCGTCAGATGGGAAGGATTGTTTCAGCTTGTGCACCAGGGCCTGTTGATATTGATTCACTCTCATACTCCTTTCCTCTACAGGGATGAGAGTGGAAAGGTTCTGCTTGTACCGTGGGTCCAGGAGAGTGAACACCCAGTAATCGGTGTTTGAAAAAATGCTTCTAACGCGAGGGTCATGTGATAGGCAGCCTAACATGAAGTCTGCCATGTGTGCCAGAGTCCCAACACGCAAGAATTCCCTCTCCTCACTGGCCTGACTCTCCATTTCCTCCTCCTCCTCCTCTTCAGCCCATACACGCTCAAGAGTTAAGAAGGACTGAGCATTGGTACCCTCTTCTGTCTCGCCGACATTCTCCTCCTCTTCCTCATCCCCCACCTCCAATACGCACTGAGAAACAGACCGGAGGGTGCTCTGGCTATCAAGCGACGTATCTTCTTCCCCCATCTCCTGTGACAAGCGCAAAGCTTCTGACTTCATGCTGAGCAGTGAGTTTTTCAACAGGCAAAGCAGCGGGATGGTGAGGCCAATAATGGCGGCATCGCCGCTGACCATCTGTGTTGACTCCTCAAAGTTGCTCAACACCTGACAGATATCAGACATCCACGTCCACTCCTCATTGTAGACTCGAGGAAGCTGACTGACCTGACTACCAGTTCTGGTGGAAGTTGACATCTGGCAGTCTAAAATCGCTCTGCGCTGCTGGTAAACTCTGGATAACATGTTTAATGTCGAATTCCATCTCGTGGGCAAGTCGCACAACAGTCGGTGAGCTGGCAGTTGTAGGCGCCGCTGCGCTGCCCTGAGAGTGGCAGCATCTGTGGTTGACTTGCGGAAATGCGCACAGATGCGGCGCACCTTGGTGAGCAAATCTGACAAATTGGGGTATGTCTTGAGGAACCGCTGAACTATTAGATTGAACACGTGGGCCAGGCATGGCACATGTGTCAGTCTGCCGAGTTGCAGAGCCGCCACCAGGTTACGCCCATTGTCACACACAACCATGCCTGGCTTGAGGTTCAGCGTTGCCAGCCACAGATCGGTCTGCGCCGTGATGCCCTGTAACAGCTCTTGGGACGGTGTGCCTTTTGTCACCTAAGCTCAGCAGTTTGAGCACCGCCTGCTGGTGCTTACCCACGGCACTGCTGCTGCACCTAGAGCTACCGACTGAAGGCGCCGTGCCCACGGATGGTAATTCGGAGGAGGAGGAGGAGGGGTTGGAGGAAGAGGCATAATAAGTCGGAGAACCTGTGACCGAGGTAGGCCCTGCAATCCTCGGTGTGGGCAGTACATGAGCGTCCCCATGGTCAGACTCGGTCCCAGCCTCCACCAAGTTAACCTAATGTGCCGTCAGTGAGATATAGTGTCCCTGCCCGGCAGCACTTGTCCACGTGTCCGTGGTTAGGTGGACCTTATCACTAACCGCGTTGGTCAGGGCACGGATGATGTTCTCTGACACGTGCTGGTGTAGGGCTGGGACGGCACATCGGGAAAAATAGTGGCGGCTGGGGACCAAGTACCGAGGGACAGCCACCGCCATCAGGTTGCGGAAAGCCTCAGTCTCTACCAGTCTATAGGGCAGCATCTCCAGGTTCAACATTTTGTAGATGTAGACGTTTAGGGCTTGTGCATGTGAGTGGCTGGAATTGTATTTGCGCTTGCGCTCAAATGTCTGCTGCAAAGACAGCTGAACGCTGCCCTGGGACACATTGGTGAAGGTTGTGGAGGATCATGGAGGTGAAGGGGTGGTTTTAGGGCGGGAGGCGCTCGTGCTGGGGTCCTGGGCGGGGGGTTGACTCGCCGAGCCACCATGTGACACAGGGGAAGGGGCAGTGGTGTGACCCGCAGGAGGTGAACGGCCTTGGTTCCACTGAGTCGGGTGTTTAGCACTCATATGCCTGCGCATGCTGGTAGTGGTTAGGCTGGTAGTGGTGGCTTCCCTGCTGATCCTGGTGTGGCACAGGTTGCACACCACAGTCCGTTGGTCATCCTCACTTTCTTTAAAAAACCTTGTGAACATCTAGGCCTCGGCACGGGAGCTTGACTCCGTGAAACAGTTGCTGATCTACCTGCTCTGGCCCTGCTTCTCCCTCTGGCCACCCCACTGCCTCTTCCAACCTGTTCTGGTGCTGCACTTGCCTCCCTCTCAGAAGCACTGTCTTGAGTTGGATTACCAACCCAGCTCGGGTCAGTCACCTCATCATCCACCAGCTCTTCCTCCGATTCCTCACTCTGCTCCCCCCCCGCGAAACTCTGCGGCGTTCCACTGCTCCCTCATCAACATGTACTGTGTCAACCTGCCAAGGACCACGGCCTCTGCCCCTTACACTACTTGAACGCCCACGTCCACGCCCTCCTCCTCGACCCTTAGCCCTTGGTTCAACATTTTG
>ONZH01029670.1:0-55412 GCA_900303285.1 Rhinella marina | reverse complement strand
GACAACAAGTGACCGAGTTCACTGCGGGAGCAGGCGAACGCATTAAAATATCGCGTGGCCCTGTATTGGACGTTGAGGGCTTGTCATGTGGGTGGGTGGAACTTTATTTCCACTTGAGCTCCAATGTCTGATCTAATGACAGCTGAAACGCTGCACAGGGACACATGGTGGACAGTGTGGAGGATCGTGGAGGCGAAGGGGTAGTTTTCGGGTGGGAGGCGCTCGTGCCGGAGTCCTGGCGGGGGGTTTGACTCGCAGAGGGAGCAAGTGACACAAGGGGAAGGAGCAGTGGTGTGACCTGCAGGAGGTGAACGTTGGTTCCATTGAGTCGGGTGTTTAGCACTCATATTCCTGAGCATGCTGGTGGTGGTTAGGCTGGTAGTGGTGGCCACCCTGCTGGGTTTCAAAATTTTGTGTATATACTGTATTATATATCAATTAGAGAGAAACAAGGGATTGTGCAGACTGGGCCTGGCATAGAGCTACCCAGAAATTGTCCCACAGTGACCTTTTTCAAAATATATTTGTATAACAGAGGCAATAAAACGTATTTTCTAATGTGACGTGTAGTATATGGCAATTAGAGAGAAACAAAGGATTGTGCAGACTCGGCCTGGTATAGTTCAAACCCAGAAATTGTTCCATTGACTTTTTCAAATATATGTGTATTAACTGAGAGCAAAAAATGTATTTTCTAATGTGACGTGTAGTATCGATCAGTTAGAGAGAAAAAAAGGACTGTGCAGACTTGGGCTGCTATAGTGCAACCCACTATGGCGGTGACAACTGAGTGAACGAGTTAGAGTGAGGTAGCAGGCGAAAAACAAATAAAATTTAACGTGATGCAGCATGGCGGTGACAAGAGTGACAGAGTTAGATTGAGGTAGCAGGCGAAAAACAAATAAAATTTAGCGTGACCCTGTATGGTGGCGGTGACAACAGAGTGATCGAGTTAGACTGAGGTAGCAGGTGAACCACCCAAAAATTTAGCCTGACACAGCATGGCGGTGACACCACCAATGCCTTTGTCCGACTGAGATTGCAGTCAAATGGCTGTAGGTGAGCCTCCCAAAATTTTTTTTTTAGTGGTCTGTTGGTTTGACGATCCTGAAAAATTGTTTCAGAGTGTCTGTAGTTGATGCTCCGGAAAAATTGTTTGGGAGAGAGGGCCCACGGGAAACATTGTCTTAAAAGAGTGCCAGTTGGCCCTCTAAAAAATTCCCTTTTGGGTCAGCGTTTGGCAATGAAGAGAAGGAGGAGTAGAGGAGAGGAATCGGATACATAATGAATCTTATTCTTTAGCTGCTTTCCCCCGGAGGAGATTTGAATTCTGGTGAAATCCAGGCTTTGTTCATTTTAATAAGCGTCAGCCTGTCAGTTGACAGGCGTGTACGCTTATCGGTGATGACGCCACCAAGCTTGCACTGAATACCCGCTCTGACAACACATAGTGGCAGGGCAGGCCAGCACCTCCAAGGCGTACAGCGCCAGTTCAGGCCACGTGTCCAGCTTTTGAAACCCAGTACTTGTATGGGAGCAGAGTGATCACGCAGGACGTTGGTATGGTCAGCTAGGTACTCCCTCACCATCTTCTGTACAGCTCCCCCCTACTCTTGCCTAGACTGGGGACAGGTAACAGTGTCTTGCTGGGTTTGACATAAAACTGGCAAAGGCCTTGGAGAGCATTCCCCTGCCAGTGCTGGACAAGCTGCCTGCTCGAATCCTCTCCCCCGCTACTTGGCCCACAGAACCATGCCCTCTGCCGCTAGCGGTGTCAGATGGGAGGAATTGTTTCAGCTTTTGCACCAGGGCCTGTTGATATTGATTCACTCTCATACTCCTTTCTTCTACAGGGATGAGAGGTGGAAAGGTTTCTGCTTGTACCGTGGGTCCAGGAGAGTGAACACCCATAATCGGTGTTTGAAAAAATGCTTCTAACGCGAGGGTCACGGGATAGGCAGCCTAACATGAAGTCTGCCATGTGCTCCAGAGTCCCAACACGCAAGAATTCCCTCTCCTCACTGGCCTGACTCTCCATTTCCTCCTCCTCCAAGTCCTCCTCTTCAGCCCATACACGCTCAAGAGTTAAGAAGGACTGAGCATTGGTACCCTCTTTGTCTCGCCAACATTCTCCTTCTCTTCCTCCTCATCCTCATCCCCCTCCTCCAATACGCGCTGAGAAAGACAGGAGGGTGCTCTGGCTATCAAGCGACGTATCTTCTTCCCCCATCTCCTGTGACAAGCTCAAAGCTTCTGACTTCATGCTGAGCAGTGAGTTTTCAACAGGCAAAGCAGCGGGATGGTGAGGCTGATAATGGCGGCATCGCCGCTAACCATCTGTGTTGACTCCTCAAAGTTGCTCAACACCTGACAGATATCAGACATCCACGTCCACTCCTCATTGTAGACTTGAAGAAGCTGACTGACCTGACTACCAGTTCTGGTGGAAGTTGACATCTGGCAATCTACAATCGTTCTGCGCTGCTGGTAAACTCTGGATAACATGTTTAATGTCGAATTCCATCTCGTGGGGAAGTTGCACAACAGTCGGTGAGCTGGCAGTTTGTAGGCGCCACTGCGCTGCCCTGAGAGTGGCAGCATCTGTGGTTGACTTGCGGAAATGTGCACAGATGCGGCGCACCTTGGTGAGCAAATCTGACAAATTGGGGTATGTCTTGAGGAACCGCTGAACTATGAGATTGAACACGTGGGCCAGGCATGGAACGTGTCAGTCTGCCGAGTTGCAGAGCTGCCACCAGGTTACGCCCGTTGTCACACACAACCATGCCTGGCTTGAGGTTCAGCGGTACCAGCCACAGATCGGTCTGCGCCGTGATGCCCTGTAACAGCTCTTGGGGGCGGGTGCCTTTTGTCACCTAAGCTCAGCAGTTTGAGCACCGCCTGCTGGCTCGCACCGCCTGCTGGCGCTTACCCACAGCACTGCTGCTGCGCATAGAGGCTACCGACTGAAGGCACCGTGCCCACGGATGGTAATTCGGAGGAGGAGTGGTTGGAGGAAGAGGCATAGTACAGTCATGGCCAAAAGTTTTGAGAATGATACAAATATTAATTTTTACAAAGTCTACTGCTTCAGTTTTATAATGGCAATTTTGCATATACTCCAGAATGTTATAAAGAGTGATCAGCTTAACAGCAATTACTTGCAAATTCAATATTTGCCTAGAAAATAGAGAATAGAAAATGAACTTTTCCCCCAAAACCCCCAGGACCAGCTAACATCGTTTCAGTGATTGCTCCATTAACACAGGTGTGGGTGTTATGAGGACAGGGCTGGAGATCAATCTGTCATGATTAAGTAAGGATGACACCACTGGACAACTTTAAAAGGAGGGCTGGTGCTTGGCATCATTGTTTCTCTTCTGTTAACCATGCTTATTTCTAAAGAAACACGTGCAGTCATCATTGCACTGCCACAAAAATGGCCTAACAGGGAAGAGTATCGCAGCTAGAAAGATTGCACCTCAGTCAACAATCTATCGCATCATCAAGAACTTCAAGGAGAGAGGTTCCATTGTTGCCAAAAAGGCTCCAGGGCACCCAAGAAAGACCAGCAAGCGCCAGGACCGTCTCTTAAAAGTGTTTCAGCTGCGGGATCGGGCTACCAGCAGTGCAGAGCTTGCTCAGGAATGGCAGCAGGCAGGTGTGAGTGCATCTGCACGCACTGTGAGGCGGAGACTCTTGGAGCAAGGCCTGGTCTCAAGGAGGGCAGCAAAGAAGCCACTTCTCTCCAGAAAAAACAGCAGGGACAGACTGATATTCTGCAAAAGGTACAGGGAGTGGACTGCTTTCTCTGATGAATCCCCTTTTCGATTGTTTGGGACATCTGGAAAACAGCTTATTCGGAGAAGACGAGGTGAGCGCTACCACCAGTCTTGTCTCATGCCAACTGTAAAACATCCTGAAACCATTCATGTGTGGGGTTGCTTCTCAGCCAAGGGAATCGGCTCTCTCACAGTCTTGCCTAAAACACAGCCATGAATAAAGAATGGTACCAGAATGTCCTCCGAGAGCAACTTCTCCCAACCGTCCAAGAGCAGTTTGGCGATCAACAATGCCTTTTCCAGCATGATGGAGCACCTTGCCATAAAGCAAAGGTGATAACTAAATGGCTCAGGGAACAAAACATAGAGATTTTGGGGTCCATGGCCTGGAAACTCCCCAGATCTTAATCCCATTGAGAACTTGTGGTCAATCATCAAGAGACGGGTGGACAAACAAAAACCTACAAATTCTGACAAAATGCAAGCATTGATTGTGCAAGAATGGACTGCTATCAGTCAGGATTTGGTCCAGAAGTTGATTGAGAGCATGCCAGGGAGAATTGCAGAGGTCCTGAAGAAGAAGGGTCAACACTGCAAATATTGACTTGCTGCATTAACTCATTCTAACTGTCAATATAAGCTTTTGTTACTCATAATATGATTGCAATTATATTTCTGTATGTGATAAAAACATCTGACAAACACACACAAAAACCAGAGGGCAGCAGATCATATGAAAATATAATACTTGTGTCATTCTCAAAACTTTTGGCCATGACTGTACATCTGAGAAACTGAGAAACCGTGACCGAGGTAGGCCCCGCAATCCTCGGTGTGGGCAGTACATGAGCGGCCCTAGGGTCAGACTCGGTCCTAGCCTCCACAAAATTAACCCAATCTGCCGTCAGTGAGATATAGTGTCCCTGCCCGGCAGCACTTGTCCACGTGTCCGTGGTTAGGTGGACCTTATCACTAACCGCGTTGGTCAGGGCACGGATGATGTTCTCTGACACGTGCTGGTGTAGGGCTGGGACAGCACATCGGGAAAAATAGTGGCGTCTGGGGACCAAGTACCGAGGGACAGCCACCGCCATCAGGTTGAGGAAAGTCTCAGTCTCCACCAGTCTATAGGGCAGCATCTCCAGGCTCAACAATTTGGAGATGTGGACGTTTAGGGCTTGTGCATGTAGGTGGCTGAAATTGTATTTGCGCTTGAGCTCAAATGTCTGCTGCAAAGACAGCTGAACGCTGTGCTGGGACACATTGGTGGAGGATCGTGGAGGTGAAGGGGTGGTTGTAGGGTGGGAGGCGCTCATGCTGGGGTCCTGGGCAGGGGGTTGACTCGCCGAGCCAGCATGTGACACAGGGGAAGGGGCAGTGGTGTGACCCGCAGAAGGTGAACGGCCTTGGTTCCACTGAGTTGGGTGTTTAGCACTCACCTGCTCTGGCCCTGCTTCTCCCTCTGGCCACCCCACTGCCTCTTCCAACCTGTTCTGGTGCTGCACTTGCCTCCCCCTCAGAAGCACTGTCTTGAGTTGGATTACCAACCCAGCTCGGGTCAGTCACCTCATCATCCACCAGCTCTTCCTCCGATTTCTCACTCTGCTCCCCTCTCAGACTTACTGCCCTGACAACAACATCACTGTCTGACAACCGTGTCTCATCATCATCATCATCATCATCATCATCATCATCATCATCCGACACCTCTTCACGCACTACTTGTACTAAGTCCACACTCTCATCACCCACAGACTGTGAAAGTTCTAAATTTTGGGCATCGGGACAGAGCAACTGCTCAGGTTGCTGTTGAGCAGTGGTTTGTGTCTCTGGGTAGGGTCCTGAAAAGAGTTCCTTTGAGTATGCCAGATCTGAATCCATACTTTCTGTGGGGGATGGGGGCAGGCTGGGGGGAAGGAGGTTGAGCTGGAGGAGCCAGAGGTCTACTCCCTTGGCTAGCGTGGGTGGACTGCGTGGAAGACTGGGTGGTGGATAAATTACTGGATGCATTGTCCGCCATCCACGTCATCACCTGTTCGCACTGTTGTGGTTTCAATAGTGGTGTACCACGTGAACCAGTAAGTTGCGAGATGAAGCTAGGGAGCGAAACTCTGTGGCGTTCCACTGCTCCCTCATCAACATGTACTGTGTCACCCTGCCCAGGACCACGGCCTCTGCCCCCTACACTACTTGAACGCCCAAGCCCACGCCCTCGTCCTCGACCCTTAGCTTCAACATTTTGTATGTTCACTGCACTGTATGATATATAACTGAGAGAAAAAAAAGTAGTCTTTAGACGGAGGCTATTGTACCGTAAACCACTCAATTTTTCACTGCAATATATGATATATAACTGAGAGGACAAACGTATATTTTCTACACTCCGGCTAGTGTGCAGCACACGACAGAATTTTTCACAGCACTGTAGGATATATAACTGAGAGGAAAAACGTATATTTTCTACACTCCGGCTAGTGTGCAGCACGCGACAGAATTTTGCACTGCACTGTATAATGTATAACTGAGAGGAAAAACGTATATTGTCTACAATCCGGCTAGTGTGCAGCACACGACAGAATTTTTCACTGCACTGTAGTATATATGACTGAGAGGAAAAACGTAGTCTTTAGACGGCGGCTATTGCACCGCAAACCAATCAATTTTTCACTGCACTGTAGGATGTATAACTGAGAGGAAAAACGTATATTTTCTACACTCCGGCTAGTGTGCAGCACACGACAGAATTTTGCACTGCACTGTATAATGTATAACTGAGACGTAAAACGTATATTTTCTACACTCCGGCTAGTGTGCAGCACACGACAGAATTTTGCACTGCACTGTATAATATATAACTGAGAGGAAAAACTTATATTTTCTTCACTCTGGCTAGTGTGCAGCACACGACAAAGTTTCGCACTGCACTGTAGTATATATGACTGAGAGGAAGAACGTAGTCTTTAGACGGTGGCTATTGCACCGCAAACCACTCAATTTTTCACTGCACTGTAGTATATATGACTGAGAGGAAAACGTAGTCTTTAGACGGCGGCTATTGCACCGCAAACCACTCAATTTTTTACTGCACTGTAGGATATATAAAAAAACGTATTCCCTAGACTGACGCTACTGTACAGCACACTACATAATTGTTCACTGGACTGTAGTGTATAGAAATGAGAGAAAAACGTATTCCCTAGAATGACGCTATTGTACAGTACACTACATAATTGTTCACTGGACTGTAGTGTATAGAAATGACAGAAAAACATATTTCCTAGACTGACGCTACTGTACAGTACACTACATAATTGTTCACTGGACTGTAGTGTATAGAAATGACAGAAAAACGTATTCCCTAGACTGACACCACTGTACAGTACACTACATAATTGTTCACTGGACTGTAGTGTATAGAAATTACAGAAAAATGTATTCCCTAGACTGCACTACAGATCTCAGCAAGCCAAGGTACAGCAGCAGCAAAAATGAGTATTTTGGGCAATTTCTTTTGGGTCTGTGGACCACGTGCTGTCCCTTCTGCCACCAGTCACTGTGTACAGTGTGCAGCCAAGATGGCGGTAGCTGCACTACAAGTCCCAGCCAGCAGCCAGGAGGAGACCAAAAAAAAAAGGTGCTTGTAGCCCTTAGAAGGGCTGTTGGGTTCTTTGTGGGTGATTCATGCCTAACCAACATCTAAATTCAGGCCCTAACACTCTCCCTGACAGACAGCAGCTCTATCACTAATCTCATGAAGACTGCGTCTGACGCGAGCAGCGCGGGACCAGATTCTTATATTCCCAGGTCATCTGATCTGGCCAGCCAATCCCTACTATCGACTTGTAGGGGCCCCACGTGATGCTAGGAGGTACCAAAGACTCTCCTGAATGTTGATTGGCTGAAAAAAGGCGCCTAACATGCAGGAAGAGGAAGTTGCCATTTCCTCGAGGATCGCGATATGCTCGTCCAAGTAGCGAGCATATGCGAATACCCTAATGCTCGAACGAGCATTAAGCTTGGACAAGCATGTTCGCTCATCTGTAATAGTGACATATAGGTAGGGTGACCAGACGTCCTCTTTTCCCCGGACATGTCCTACTGTTGGGACCTAAAAAAAATGTCCGGGGGGAATTTCAAAATCGTCCGGGATTTTGTTCGAGTGCTTCAAACTGTTTGAGGCAGTCGAACAAAATCATTTTAACTGTTAAAATGACCCGAACTTTCCCTTTATTATTTTCCGTTATAACATGGTTATAACAGAAAATAAGTTAAAATGGCCTTTAGGGGTTAAAAATAATAAAAAAAACTCACCTTTTCCACTTGTTCGCGCAGCCGGTGTCTTCTTTCTTCTTTCCCCTGCAAAAGGACCTTCGGTGACGTCAGCTCGCTCACCACGTGGTGAGCGCGCTAACGTCACCAGAGGTCTTTTTGCAGGGGAAAGAAGAAAGAAGACACCGGCTGCGCGAACAAGCGGAAAAGGTGAGGTTTTTTTTAAATTATTTTTAACCCCTAAGCTAAAGGCCCCTTTAACTATTTTCTGTTATAACAGAACACCCTAGTGTGACTGGAGGAGCAGACGTGCTGTAGCTCAGTGCAAGACAAATAAAGTAAGTAAAGTTTTTCCAGAGCCCTTGATTGTTATTACATTCCCAATGCTGCTGATACACCGCACACATGGCAGATGGTAAATGGGGGCCCACTTATAGATTCTGTATTGGGCCCCATTAACCTCAGGTCCTGACTCTGACCTCTCTCCACTTTGTCAACCTCTGCATCTCATCCTTATATTAGAGTGTCAGCTCTGCAGGCTAGGACTGTAGACATGTATGTGCATTCATAGCACCACGGGTCCACCCCACATCACCACCATTAATCCTGGGCATCCAGGACTCTGAGGAACGTCCCTTGCCCACTGGTAAGTCCAGAAGAATCTAGGAGTCTGTAGACTTGGCCTTACTAAACCTGGTATATTCAACTGAGCTACACATGAAAACCTGCTGTATATGACACACTCAGCTCTGCTACACGGTATCCTTCTATAGAGAACACATTTGGCTCTGCTACATATGACACCCAGGTATAGTATCTGACAGTCAGCTTTGCTACATATGGGACCCTGCTATATATGACACATTCAGCTCTGCTACACATAACATCCTTCTATAGATAAAACATTGAGCACTGCCACATATTACACCCTTCTTTAGATAACACATTCAGCTCTGCTACATATGACATCTGGCTATATATGGCATAGTCAGCTCTGCTACACATGATACCCTACTGTATATGACACAGTCAGCTCTGCTACACATGATTCACTGCTGTATATGACACAGTCAGCTCTGCTACACATGATTCACTGCTGTATATGACACAGTCAGCTCTGCTACACATGATACACTGCTGTATATGACACAGTCAGCTCTGCTACACATGATACACTGCTGTATATGACACAGTCAGCTCTGCTACACATGATTCACTGCTGTATATGACACAGTCAGCTCTGCTGCACATGATACACTGCTGTATATGACACAGTCAGCTCTGGTCAGCCCCCCCCCTCCCCCCGGAAAAAAAAGGTGTCCTCCTTTTGGGAATTTAAGATCTGGTCACCCTACATATAGGAAATTGTCAGATCTCTTCCAATTACAGATATTGCATAATATAGGCTTATAGGCAATAAAACCGTTTCACAGAGAGGGTGCATATAGTTATCTGCTACTACAGTATTACTGATAGTTACATGTTGCAAGAAGTAGTTAGCCTTCAGTATACTCATGGAGGAGGCTGACATTACAAAAACATACAAGGAACAACATAACAATCCAATGTTGAACATTGAACTTGGTCACAGGGTATATTCTTATAAGGCGATACTGTACATTAAAATCAAATAGGGGGTGAGGATGGCATAAATGCAGTCCATGTCTTCCACTGCGTCACATATCTGGTAAAGTTATGATCTTTGAGTGCTATTAGCTTTTCGTAAAGGCATGTAGTGTTAACTCTAGATATAATCTCTGGTATAGTCGGTATGGTCACGTGCTTCCAGTTTTTAGGTATAGCCAGCTTCGCTGACAAGAAGATGTGCACAACTGGTTTGCGGTGAGAGGGATAGATCTGATGTTCATGAAGAAAAGGGCCCACAGAGGTGACTTGATTATACAAGTATCACAGAATTTTGAAGCTAGTTGAAAAACGTCTGTCCACAAAACCTCTAGGCAGGGACATGACCAGAGAATATGTAACAGGGTGCCTTTAACCCCACAGTTTCTCAAACAATAATGAGAAGTACCTGGATAAATAATGCTCAGTCTCTCTGGGGTGAAATACCATCTAAGGCAAGTCTTAATTGCAGCCTCATAGTGCGTGACACAGTGCAAGGTGGAGGACATGAACTTCAGCGAAAGGGACCAATCCTTAGAGGGGATGACTGTAACTCTTTATCCCATGCCAAAAAGGGGGCAGATTTACAAAAGGTTTTGTCAGGATTCGGGGGTGCTGCGGCCCTCCAGCGGATGTTGGGCGGGTGCGGGCGTTCCCGTGTCCTGACGCTATGCGGCGCTCATCCCGAGTGCAAGCCAGAAAATCCTCTTGTAACACTTAGGTTCCTATAGGGTTAAAGGTTTGGCTAGTTTTGCTAGTTTTACTGGCAGGCGTCCCTGCCAGTAATTTTGGTCCATTCAAGGGTGTGGCTGGGATCCCTGCTCCTATCACGCCTTGGGGCTGGGACTCTAGCCAGTATTTATTTTCACACTCGCCATTCATCTGTGCCTGCTATAGAGCCTTGTGCCTAAGCTAGCTACTCTGTGTTTATCTGGTATTCCAGTGACTCTGTACCTTTTTCCCTGGTTTCTGTTACTGTTACCTACCTTTTGTGTTATCCTCTGTTTATTCCTTGCTTGGTTCCGTTGCCTTTTGCCCCTTCAGTTCCTGACCTGTTTAGGGTTGTTCCTGCTTGTGTTTTGTTTTGGTTGTTTGTCTCGTGTTCCACTTTCTTCAGTGTAATTGCAGTCTTCGGTTGGGGCCAGCCTGTTAAGGAACCGGGTTCCCCCAAAAGGCAGGGACAGTGGTTTGGGAGGAGTGTCAGGGCCTCACTTTGTCTGTGTCCTTTGTGACCCACTCCTCATAGGTTTGTTTAGAGCCCAGCATCATGTATCTTGGGCGAGTACCAGACAGTGTTTTCGGAGGGTTGGGGTTGGACAAGAGCTTTAAGAGATCCTCGTGTGCTTTAATTTGGCAGGGGTCTTCATGTGAGAACAGGTGTCTAATTTGTAAGTATTTGTAGAAGTCTTCCTTCGGAATCTTGTGTTCTGATTGCAAGGCCTCAAAAGATTTAAGGCTGGTCTGTTCAAACAACATGGAGACAGATGAAAGACCCCTCTTATTCCACTCACTAAGGTCCAACCCCACTATTCGTAGCTCCAATACTTGTAAAGGAGCAATCTTAGATACTGACTTAGTGAAAGATGTACCCCGGTTATGAAACAACTCCGAAGCCCCCAATAAATTGTACCCTAAGGCTCTTTGAGCTTGCTCTCTTGGGCTTGTTGGACTAAGTGGCTTGTGAATTAAGTGGAGTTAAAGAACCGGAGTTTAAGACAATGAGCAAAAGACAAGGCACAAAGAGCCTGTAAGTAATCTATTTTTTTTTTCTTTTCCATCATTGTTTGTTCTTGCAACTGGGATAATGGCTAGCAACACTGGAGATTTCCTTCAGTGCACAATCTGCCATATGTATGCACTACTGGAGCAGGTGTTCCAGGGTGAATACCACTGTGAAAGATGTGAGCATGTTGTCTATCTGGAAGCTTGTGTTAGAGATCTGGAAGAGCAAAATGCAACACTGAGGGCGATTGACAATCTTGAGTGGAGCATGATTGTCACTGGGGATCGAGAAAAGCCAGAGCTCCTAAATGGGTTTTTTAGCTCTGTATATACAAAAGAAGAGAGGGCATCTCATGAGGGTGGTACCACTGGTGGAAATACCTCAAATAACATTATTACCTGGCTGACTGTAGATATGGTCCTTAATATGCTAAAAAAAATTAAGGTGAACAAGGCCCCAGGTCCAGATGGATTATACCCTATAGTTCTAAAGGAGCTCAGTTCAGTTATTGCTTTGCCTCTGTTCATAATATTTACAGATTCTTTAATGACAGGCATTGTACCAAGAGACTGGCACAAGGCGAATGTGGTGCCCATTTTCAAAAAGGGTGCTAGGTCTTCACCAGGAAATTATAGACCAGTAAGCTTAACATCCATAGTGGGAAAAATGTTTGAGGGCCTTCTACGAGACTACATACAGGATTATGTAACTGCCAATAATATAATAAGTGATAACCAACATAGTTTTACTAAGAACAGAAGCTGTCAAACTAACCTGATTTGTTTTTATGAGGAGGTGAGTAGAAGCCTAGACAGAGGAAAGGCTGTCAATATTGTGTTTTTGGACTTTGCAAAGGCATTTGATACTATCCCTCATGGATGGCTAATGGGTAAAATGAGGTCTATTGGTTTAGAAAATATAATTTGTAATTGGATTGAAAACTGGCTTCATGATCGTATCCAGAGAGTTGTGGTCAATGATTCCTACTCTGAATGGTCCCCGGTTATAAGTCATGTTCACCAAGGTTCTGTGCTGGGTCTGCTATTATTTAACTTATTCATTAATGACATAGAGGATGGGATTAATAGTGTTGTTTCTATTTTTGCAGATGACACCAAACTTTGTAATACAGTTCAGTCTATGGAAGATGTTAATAAGTTACAAGCTGACCTGGACAAACTTACTGTTTGGGCCTCCTCTTGGCAAATGAGGTTCAATATAGATAAATGTAAAGTTATGCACTTGAGGGCGAATAATCTGCATGCAGCATATGTCTTAGGGGGAGTAAAACTGGGAGAGTCACTTGTTGAGAAGGATCTGGGTGTATTAGTGGATCATAGACTAAATAACAGCATGCAATGCCAGTCAGCTGCCTCTAAGGCCAACAGAATTTTGTCTTGTATTAAAAGAGGTATGGACTCACGGGACAGGGATGTAATATTGCCACTATACAAAGCTTTGGTGCGGCCTCAACTGGAATATGCAGTTCAGTTCTGGGCACCAATCCATAAAAAGGATGCCCTGGAGTTAGAAAAAGTACAGAGGAGAGCCACTAAACTCATAAAGGACCTGGAAGATCTCAGTTATGAGCAAAGATTAAATGAACTGAATTTGTTTAGCCTTGAAAAAAGACGTCTAAGGGGGGACATGATTATCCTGTACAAATATATAAACGGAGCATACAAAAAATATCAAGGGAAGCTATTCTGTGTTAAACCCCCTCAAAAAACAAGAGGCCACTCCCTACGACTGGAGAAAAAAAGATTTAGTCATAAGAGGCGACAAGCATTCTTTACAGTAAGGTCTGTGAATCTCTGGAATAGCCTGGCGCAGGAGCTGGTCACAGCAAATACAATAGATGGCTTCAAAAAGGGTTTAGATGACTTTTTAATTCAAATTAAAACTGAGGCTTATGACAATGTATAGAAATCTTTTTCTACTCACCCTTTCCCTTGGCCCAACCCCTTTTTAAAAGGAAGATGGACATTGATCCAGGGATCAATATAGCGGGATTACAGGTTGGACTTGATGGACTGTTGTCTTTTTCTAACCTTAACACCTATTTAACTATGTAATGCAGTGAGGATGACAGCAGATTTGACAGAGTTGAGGATCTAATGGGTTCAGTCCCCAAGGGCCTTCAGGTTATTGATGGAGCGTTAGCTTTTTCAATGTCTAACCATGGGGCCTGTCTGCTGCTCCACCACAATTCCCTCAGTTGTTGGATTCTAGTGGCTATGAGATAGTCAGAAATATTGGGAAGGCTCAACCCACCAGCCCCCCTGTGTCTGTGGAGGATAGAAGAAGCAATGCTAGGCTTCCGTCCTGCACACATAAATGAATTTGCTATTGCCTGAGCCTTCTGTAGGAATGATTGGGGGACTTTTATGGGGATCATCCTAAACAGGAATAAGAGTTTTGGAAGGAGCAGCATTTTAAAGGCAGCTATGCGGCCTAACCATGATACCTCCTGTTTACCCAATAATAGCGCATCCTGTTTCAAGGTATCCAAGATAGGAATATAATTGTATTTGTAGGCTAATGTTACTGATCTGGGAATCTGTACACCTAGATATCTGATGCTGGACTTCTGCCAATCAAGCGGGAAGGAAGAATTCAAGTCCCTCAACAATGCAGGTGTTAGGTAAAAGGGCACAGCTTGGGATTTAGTCTCGTTTATTTTATAGAATTACATTTTTCCAAATTCTGCTATCAAGGAAAAGGCCGCCGTTAATGAGGACATAGGGTCTGCCAATGTCAGAATGATATTATCAGCATATAATGATATACAGTGTCTTTGTGAACCAATATGTACGCCTTTTACATCAGAATGAGATTGTAAGGCTTGTGCTAAGGGTTCAATAGCTAATATGAAGATCAACGGCGAGAGGGGACACCCCTTTCTGGTTCCAATAGTGATATTAAATTCCTGAGATATTGCCCCGTTAAAAAACACCTTAGCTGTGGGGTTGGAGTATAAGGCTTTAATAGCTAGTATGAAAGCGTCTCCAAACCCCATCGCTTCCAGAACCGAGAACGCGTATGACCAATTCAGGCGGTCAAACGCCTTCTCGGCGTAAAGGGTCACCATCAGTGCTTTGGTGCGTGATCTTAGTACTTTTGCATAGATCTTGAGGTCTGTATTTAGCAGAGATATGGGTCTGAAATTTTGTGGACATATTGGAGGCTTTACCGGTTTTGGTAGGGCGACAATAGTCGATTCCTGCATCTCTTTGGGGAGAACACCTTCGTGAAATGCCTTATTTAAAACTTCTACTAGGTTAGGTGTTAAGATGCTTTGAAAGGTATTATAATATGAAGTCGAGAGCCCATCTGGGCCTGGTGCTTTCTGCATAGGAAGGGCATGGATAATTTTGTCTAGTTCAGAGTTGGAAATTGGAGATGACAGGGTCTCTTTATGTTCAGAGGACAGAGATGGGAGTTTTAAGGAAGAGAGATAACTCTGTATTGATTCTAGAGGGGCCAGGTAAGTCTGTGGGCATGTACTCAGATTATATAATGAGGTGTAATAGTCTTTGAATTGGTCTGCAATTGCTTTTGGGTCTACAGTTTTCTTTTTCATGATAGGGTGCTGTAAAAAAGCTATCCTAGATTTGGCTGCTCTGGTTTTAAGGCGTCGGGCTAGCAGGCTCCCTGCCTTGTTGTCTTGGGAATAATACCTTGCTTTCGTAGCAGTGAGGTGTTTCTCATATTGAAATAGAAGACATTCCCTTAGTTGGAGTCGTAGTGATGAGATTTGATTAGTGCGATGGGAATCTACCTTATTTTTATTTAGTTTCTCTAAGGACGCAAGGTTGGTTAATATATCTTTAATCTTCTGTTCTGTTTTTCTTAATTATGTGACCCTGTTGGTTAAATATGCCCCTTATAAACACTTTATGGGCATTCCATAAACTGTATGAGCTAGACACAGAGGAAGTATTAATTTTAAAGTGCTCAGATAGAGCAGACTGTAATGCCAATTTAGATGTAGGATTTTTGAGAAGGTACGGATTACATCTCCAAAGGGTGTTTCTTACATTGAATGTTTCTTGAATTGAAAGAGAAATGGATGCATGACCTGACCATTTGATCAGTTCAATGGTGGAGGCAGTGGCTAAATGCAGGAGGGACCTACTTAGCAAGAATAAGTCAATGCGAGAGTAAGTGTTGTGGGCCGCAGAGAAAAAGGAGTAGTCTCTCTCTGACGCGTGGTCTCCAAATATTGTATAATTCTTCTTGTACTAGAAATGGGGTTAGAGAGTGGTGTTGGAACCTATTAGGGGCTGTTGAGTCTATTTGGGTGTCTGGTACTGAGTTGAAATCACCGCAGATTATGAGATGGTCTTGTTTTACTTTAAATATTTTGCTCATAAACTTAGATAGAAACCTATGCTGACAGCGGTTTGGGTCATACATACAGTATATACTGGCGTATAAGACTACTTTTTAACCCCTTAAAATAATGGCTACAGTGGGGGGTCGTCTTATACGCCGGATATACGGGGGCCGCACTGTGTGAGGTGTTTTTTTTTTCCCCGTCAGCGCGTAGAGAGCCGCTTCCTGGGACCGCCGCGCATGCCCCGCCCCCCTTCTCCTCCCGGTGACTCCCCGCCCCTGCACTAATCCTATTGGTTATACCTCACACAGTGCGGCCCCCTGCTCTTAGCATACTGAAGTAGCATACTATTCTCTATATTCTCAGGAGGATTTTGAAGGCTTTTAAAGGGAAACTGTCATGCCAGCAAGACCTGTTACAATATCGCAGCTTACAGTTATGATCACCAGGCACTTGCTCTCTTGTTTGTTTTGCAAAGTTTTAGCTTTACCGTACATGTTTGAAACAACCTTATGTTTATAAGTGACAGTTTTGCTGCTATATACAGTACCTGCATGTCATATGCATTTGAATTAAAATTAACATGTTGAAATCAAAGCAGACTTTTTTTCATTTGGGAGAGGAGTAGTCTTATACAGTGAGTATATACCAAATTCTATATTTTTAGGGCAGAAGTTGGGGGTCGTCTTATACGCCCAGTCGTCTTATACGCCGGCATATACGGTAGATACTATTATGTATAATATGTTATTGAGATTACAGACTAAAATAGCAAATCTCCCATTAGGGTCAGATATTGAAGATATTAATTGAAAGGCCACCGTTTTTTTAATGGCCAAAATGACACACCTTTGCTTTTTACGGTAGTTAGCATCAGCTAACATAATATGCATCTCTTGGCCACATAGGACATCTGCAGACAGGTGAGTTGCCTCTGTCCACATGTGTGATCTTTTTTGGGGATTATTTAGTCCTTTAGCATTCACTGAGACTAACTTGAAGGGGTAGTCCGGGTTCAGAGTTGAACCTGGACATACCCTTAACCCCTTCAACCCCGGCCTGTTTTCACCTTCCTGACCAGGCCATTTTTTGCAAATCTGACATGTGTCACTTTATGTGGTAATAACTTTGGAACGCTTTTACTTATCCAAGCCATTCTGAGATTGTTTTCTCGTCACATATTGTGCTTCATGACAGTAGTAAACATAATATGCTGTGGCAATATGTGGCAAAATATTTCATTTTTATTTATAAAAAAATACCAAATTTACCAAAAATTTGGAAAAATTTCCAAATTTCAATTTCTCAACTTTCTAAATATATAGTAATACCTCCAAAAATAGTTATTATTTTACATTTCCCATATGTCTTCTTTATGTTGGCATCATTTTATAAATGTCATTTTACTTTTTTGGGACGTTAGAAGGCTTAGAAGTTTAGAAGCCATTTTTCAAATTTTCAACAAAATTTCCAAAACCATTTTTTTAAGCACCAATTCAGATATAAAGTGATTTTGAGTGGCTTACATAATGGAAACCACCCATAAATGACCCCATTTTAGAAACTACACACCTCAAATTATAAAAAACTGCTGTTACAAACTTTGTTAACCCTTGAGGTGTTCCACAAGAATTAATGGAAAATGGAGGTGAAATTTCAAAATTTCACTTTTTTGGTAGATTATTCATGTTAATAATTTTTTTCTTGCAAAACAGCAAGGGTTAACAGCAAACTAAACCTCAATATACATTACTCAGATTCTGCAGTTTACAGAAATACCCCATATGTGGTGGTAAACTTCTCTATGGGTTTGTGGCAATGGTCAGAAGGAAAGGAGCGCCATACAGATTTTGGAGGCAGATTTTGCTAGAATAGTTTTTAGGCACCATTTTGTAATTGAGAGACCCTGACGTACCCCTACAGTGGAAACCCTCAAAAAGTGACCCCATTTTGGAAACTACACACTTCAAAGAATATATTAAGGAGGGTACTGGCCACTTTGACCCCCTAAGCGTTTTATGGAATTTGGAAACACTTGGCTGTGAAAATGAAGTTTCATTTCTTCCAATAAAATGTTTCTTTAGCCCCAAATTTTTCATTTTCACAAGGGGTAACAGGAGAAAAGCACCCCATTATTTGTTCCCCGTTTTCTCCTGAATACGGCAACACCCCATATGTGGTGGTAAACTGCTGTGGGGGCATATTGCAGGACTCAGAACAGAAGGAGCGCCATATGGATTTTGCAGCACAGATTTTGATGGATTGGTTTGCGGGAGCCATTGATTTTTATTTTCTTGAGATATTGTCTTATGTGGGGGCTCATTTTTTGCGGGATGAGGTGATGTTTTCATTGGTACCATTTTGGGGTACATAAGACTTTTTGATCGCCTGCTATTACACTTTTTGTGAGGCAAGGTGAAAAAAAATGGCTGTTGTGGCATAGTTTTTTTTTTTTAATTTTTTTACAGCATTCACCTGGGGGGCCATCTCATGTAATATTTTTATAGAGCAGGTTGTTACGGATGCGGCGATACCCAATATGTCTAACATTTTTATTTTTGGAAAGTTTTACACATTAAATGTATTTTTGAACAGAATAAAAAAATTTTTTTGTGTTGCTATTTTCTGAGAGCCATATTTTTTTTATTTTTTGGGCGATTATCTCAGGTAGGGTCTACATTTCTGCGGGACAAGATGACGGTTTTATTGGTACCATTTTGGGGTAAATACGCCTTTTTGATCGCCTGCTATCACACTTTTTGTGAGGCAAGGTGAAAAAAATGGCTGTTATGGCATAGTTTTTAAAAAAAAAATTTTTTTACAGCATTCACCTGGGGGGCCATCTCATGTAATTCTTTTATAGAGCAGGTTGTTACGGACGAGGCGATACCCAATATGTCAAACATTTTTATTTTTGGAAAGTTTTACACATTAAATGTATTTTTGAACAGAATAAAATCTTTTTTTTGTGTTGCTATTTTCTGAGAGCCATATTTTTTTTATTTTTTGGGCGATTATCTCAGGTTGGGTCTACATTTCTGCGGGGCGAGATGACGGTTTGATTGGTACCATTTTGGGGTAAATACGCCTTTTTGATCGCCTGCTATTACACTTTTTGTAAGGGAAGGTGACCAAAAAAAGGCTGTTTTGGCACAGTTTTGTTTTTTTTTGTTTTTTTTTCTTTACTGCGTTCACCTGGCGGGGTGTATCATGTGATATTTTTATAGAGCCGGTCGATATGGACGCGGCTATACCTAATATGTCTATTTGTATTTTTTTCACAAATTTTTTACAATTTTTTTTTATATTATTTTGTGAAAAGGACGCTTTTTTTTGGAACTTGAAACTTTTTTTTGTAAAATTTTTTTTTTTTCACTTTTTTTCACTTTCTTTTTTTACACTTTTTTAACTTTTGGGGTTTGATCCCCTTTACAACGCATTACAATACTTCTGTATTGTAATGCATTGGCTGGAAGTGTATTACTGGGCTCTGCCAGGCGGAGGCTTCCCTAGTCATTATGGAGGCAAAAGTAGGGCACTACAGTTTGACTTGAGCGCTATAAGCTTGGGGAAAGTGGCTTTGTAGCAACTTTGTGTCAGAGCTGAGAGATCAGGCAGCCATTCGGCTCGGCAGCCAAGCCACGCCCCCCTTACGAGATATATTAATAGGGTAGATACATACATCCCATTAACCATCCTGCATTAATTTTATATTGTTTTTCCTTTTTTTAGGGGGGGGTGAAGTTACATTGTACTACAGCCATTTACGTGGTGTATTAAAAGGAAATATATGTACATCCCATTAGCCATTCTGTGGTGAATTGTGATTATTATTTTTTTTTTTGGGGGGGGAGTTTATTAATCTAGAAATAAACATATATATATATATATATATATATATATATATATGTTCAGTGGTGACGTAGCATTGTACTACAGCCTTTTTTGGGGGTATTATTAATAATTTTTTATTATACAGTATGTCAACAGACAAGTGACATGCCCCTCAAAGGGAACGGGCAGTGGCAAAAATGTATCTGTCGACGGCAGCAGAAGAGGGGAGGGAGGTGGTAGCAGGAGTGACAGCGAGAGACATGAAGTCCTTGTGTCTTGACCAGCAACCCAACGGTGCTTGAATGGTTGACTCAGTCTTCGACTTTGTTGCAAGTGACATCAGACATCCCCAGCCAAGAGTCCGTGGGTTCCTCTGACAAAAAACATAGTTGGCATGGCCCAGGAGCAGGCCCTGTGCACCCACCTGTCCTGAACCTTCCTCTGTCATTCTTCCAGTAGGCGGGCAAGTAGTGATGATGGGAGTCACGTGGGAGCAGGTGCTGCGAGCAGTCAGGCTCCTGTCCCTGAGACTTTTAAGGGGGATATCAATGACGTGCAGACAGTAGTGGATGATGATGTAGTTGATCGCACTTGGGAGCCGGGTGAAGAAGGAGCTTTATCATCATCATCAAGAGAAGAGGGTGGCAGCATGCGCATGAGGCAGCGGCTGAGCCAGCAGGGTGGCAGGGTGATTGTGAGTCAGCAGAGTGGCAGCAGTGGGAGGTCAGGAGCCAAAGGTGCCCAGGGTAGAACATTTGCTTCGCAGGAGCCTACTGGCCCGGAACGTAGCAGTGCAGGGTTTCACAGAGGCAGTGGTAGAAGGCAGTCAGCAGTGGAGTGTTGGGGGAAAATGCCATATTCGGCGGTGTGGCAATTTTTTTTAGGCCGCCGGAGGAGGTGAATATGGCCATTTGCTGAATTTGTGGGCAGAAGGTGAAGCGTGGCCAGGGTGCCAACACATGATGTGTCACCATAAAGTAGCCTGGGAGAACCATGGTTCCGATTTGGTGGTCCAGCCTGCCGCAGTAATCACAGCATCACCCAGTGGCACGCACCCAATTTCATGCAGTCAAGGCTCCACCACCTCAGCAGAAAGGAGCTGTCTATCCTTTCAATCATCTGCTGGTCCTGATGCTCCTGCTCCTCGTCAGTAGAGATGAGCGAATCATGCAAAATTTTATTCGCCGAACATTCGCCAAACTTTTCCTAAGATTCGTATATTCGACGAATAGATTTGTTGAATTTGCGTACAAAATATATGTAATTATATGGCTTTTAGCGAACATTCGGGCACTAATAACGAACATTCAGGTAAAAAGGTACGCAACCTCTTTGAACACATACGCATAAGCATACAAATTGCGTACGAAAATGACGGGCGTTGCTGGAGAGGAATGGTGGAGCAGAAGGAACGCTCTGAGTCTGACCCCTGGCTTCATATGGATACTGTATCAGCAGATGACAGCAGATCATCCAGCTGAAACTGAGATGAGCGTGCCATCCATTCCACTAGAAAATGTCTGTATGTGGGTAAGTAACTGGCTCAGTGATAGAAAACAGAGGGTGGTTATTAACGGTAGATACTCAGATTGGGTCACTGTCACTAGTGGGGTACCACAGGGGTCTGTATTGGGTCCTATTTTCTTCAATATATTTATTAATGATATTGTAGAAGGTTTGCATAGTAAAATATAAATTTTTGCAGATGACACTAAACTGTGTAAAGTAATTAACACAGAGGAGGACAGTACACTGCTACAGCAGGATCTGGATAGACTGGAGGCTTGGTCAGAAAAGTGGCAGATGAGGTTTAACACTGACAAATGTAAGGTTATGCATATGGGAAGGAATAATGCAAGTCACCAGTACATACTAAATGGTAAAGCATTGGGTAACTCTGACATGGAAAAGGACCTAGGAATTTTAGTGAACAGCAAACTAAGCTGTAGAAGCCAGTGCCAGACAGCTGCTGCCAAGGCCAATAAGATAATGGGTTGCATCAAAAGGGGCATAGATGCCCGTGATGAGAACATAGTCCTGCCACTTTACAAATCACTAGTCAGACCACACATGGAGTACTGTGTACAGTTCTGGGCTCCTGTGAACAAGGCAGACATAGCAGAGCTGGAGAGGGTTGAGAGGAGGGCAACTAAAGTAATAACTGGAATGGGTGGACTACAGTACCCAGAAAGATTATCAAAATTAGGGTTATTCACTTTAGAAAAAAGATGACTGAGGGGAGATCTAATGACTATGTATAAATATATCAGGGGTCAGTACAGAGATCTCTCCCATCATCTATTTATCCCGAGGACTGTGACTGTGACGAGGGGACATCCTCTGCGTTTGGAGGAAAGAAGGTTTGTACATAAACATAGAAGAGGATTCTTTACGGTAAGAGCAGTGAGACTGTGGAACTCTCTGTCTGAGGAGGTGGTGATGGTAAGTTCACTAAAAGAGTTCAAGAAGGGCCTGGATGTATTTCTGGAGGGTAATTATATTACAGGTTATAGTTACTAGAGAGGGGTCGTTGATCCAGGGAGTTATTCTGATTGCCTGATTGGAGTCGGGAAGGAATTTTTTCCCCTAAAGTGAGGAAAATTGGCTTCTACCTCACAGGGTTTTTTTTTGCCTTCCTCTGGATCAACTTGTAGGAAAACAGGCTGAACTGGATGGACAGATGTCTTTTTTCAGCCTCACAAACTATGTTACTATGTTACCTCATCCACTTTCTCCTCCACTACACTTTTGCGCCTTGGTGGGTTAGCCTGGTGGAACAACGGCCAAGTATTGCAAATACTACTAGTAGATGCTCTGGCTACAGGTCCTTTGGCACTTCTGCCCTGTGCCACCTTTTCCTTTTTTTTTTTTTTTTTGAGCTCGAGGTCTGGCTGGAACTGGACCCTTTTTGCTTATCCATTCCAGACATTTTTCAATTCACTCTGTGGCCCTGCAGCTGGTCTTTGTCCCTGTATCTCCCTGTCTCTCCGTATCTATCCCTGTCTCTCTCTCCCTGCCTGATTAATTACTAGCCCTGAACTGGCCCTGCACTTGCCCTGCAGTATCCCTGATATGTGTAATATTGATTCCCAGAGCAATTACACCCCAATTTTCACAAAACAGGTCTCAGAGTCTCAGAACTTCACACACAGTGCTTCTGCTCGTATCAGCAGTCGCAGCAGAAGTGATGCATCACTGGTTTACCGAGCCTGAGCCAATCAGAGAAAGCCCTGCCCACTAGGTCAGGTGACCGCTTTCTTCCCGGGCTTTTGTGCACGATAAACGAACTAACAGTAAAAGTTCGCTAATGAATTGAATTCGTACGCAATAGCGTATACTTTATAGGGCAACTATCTAACTAATGCGTACAAACGCAAAGCGAATCGCCTAATATTCGGATTCGCTTCGCAGCTGAACATTTCCAAGATTCGATACAACTCAACGAATCGACGAATAGATTCTCTCATCTCTACTCGTGAGTCATTTCGTCAGCAATCGATCACCGAAGCAATTGCCAACAGACAACAGTATGCGTGCACTCATCCAACGGCGCAGAAACTGAACGTGCTGCTGGCCAAGTTGCTGGCGCTGCAGTCCCTCCCTTTCCAAGTGGTGGACTCTGCATCTTTCAGAGAACTGATGGCTTGTGCGTGGCCGAGGTAGAGAGTCCCAAGCCATCAATTCTTTGTCAAAAAGGCAGTACCAACCCTGCACACATATGTAGAACATAAGGTGGGACTGTCCTTAAGCCTGTCGGCTTGAACCCTTCGGTGTTTGCCAAAGTGCACAGCAGAGCCGACGTGTGAAGTTGTAATTGCAGGAAAGGACAATATATGTACTTTACGGCCCACTGTGTAAATGTGGTTCCTGTCCAGCCACACCAGCAACTTGGCCATGTGCCGCTTCTGCCTCCACGTTCTCATGCCGTTGGTCCTATTACAATGTCCGCATCTGCCTCCTTATCCTCCACTATGTCCTCAGCCTCCACTGCAGGGACAATTCACAGTGTCCCTCCAGCAAACCACATGTGCAGGGAACGGCGGTGTCATGCTGTTCTGTCCCTAGTTGGCCTGGGAAAACGGAATCACACAGGGGAGGAACTGCTCCGCATCCTTTATCAAGAAATTAAATCCTGGCTTTCTTCGCGACACCTCAAAATCGGAATCATGGTGGCCAACAACGGGAAGAACATTGTGTCGACGCTGAGTCAAGGAGGACTGACCCATGCATTCTGCATAGTGCACGTGTTCAATCTGGTTGTAAAGCGGTTACTGAAGTCTTCCGCCCATCTGCAAGACATCTTGAAAATGGCCAGGAAACTTTGCATGCACTTCAGCCACTTGTACACTGCAAAGCATACCCTCCCTGAGCTGAGGGCAGAACGAAATCCCCCAACATAGGCTGACAAACGACGTTTCCACCCATTAGAATTCCACCTTCTATATGTTGGACCAATTATTGGAACAGAGAAGGGCCATAAACGATTTCTTGATGATACAGGTGGACAGAGGTATTCCCCTGTGTAACTTCGATGTTAACCAGTGGCAGCTCATGCGTGACACCTGCCATTTTTTCAGGCCCTTTGTAGAGGCCACTTTATTTGTCAGTCTCCACGACTATGGGATGAAAAACATCATTCCACTGATTCATGTACTGGAACAGATGCTTCTAAACCTGGCTGGCGGAAGAGGAGACGTGGCAACTACATTTCATGGCCACATGAGCCCTGTGGGGGCTGAACTAGAGGAGGAGGACATTTGAGCACAATGTGTGTAAAGAATTGGGTGGTTTTTCTACACAGGTGACAGGAGAGGAGGAGTAGGAGCAGCCAGAGAAGCTACAGAGCGATGAGGACCCAGACACACCATGGCAGTGTGCAGTGGAGATGGAGGCAGGGAGTCTGTCCGAGTCACTTGCTCAAATGGCCTGATGCATGCTCTATTGCTTGCGTAGTGACAGCCGAATTGTCACCATTCGGCAGAGGGATGACAACTGGCTCGCCACGATGTTAGACCCTCGCTACCAGTCTAAAATGGGGGCCTTTTTCACACCCACTGAGATGGAGGACAAACTGAACTACTATTGAGACATCCTATACAGTCAGTTGGCCGCTGCCTAAGTGCGCCATCGCCCATCCCCACGGAGGTCTGGCGGGGGGGGGCTGCCCTCTG
This sequence comes from Rhinella marina, assembly GCA_900303285.1. Lineage (NCBI taxonomy): Eukaryota > Metazoa > Chordata > Amphibia > Anura > Bufonidae > Rhinella > Rhinella marina. The sequence goes on along the minus strand of ONZH01029670.1, from coordinate 30,671 downwards.
CACTCATGTTCCACTGCCATGGCTGCTGGGGAGGTGGGGGGTCAGGAGCAGTACCAGCTCCATCATCAGCAACTCAAGTCTAGAGTCGCTGATGAGTAGTTTTCTTTGACCGCTTACTGAAGAACCTACTTAACAGCAGCAGCAGCTAGACATGGAGCAGAACCTAAATCAGCAGTCTACATAGTAACATTGTTTATAAGGCCGAAATAATAATCCAGTTCGGCCTGTTAACCTGCAAGTCGATCCAGAGAGGCAAAAAAAAACCCTGTGAGGTAGAGGCCAATTTTCTGACTCTAATCAGGCAGTCAGAATAACTCCCTGGATCAAGTCTGTAGAATATTTGGAGGGCACCCTGCCACCCCACATTGAAGATCCCCTGGACTGCTGGGCAGCCAAACTGAATTTGTGGCTGCAACTGGCAGAGTGTGTCCTGGACAAGCTTTCCTGCCCCAGTGTGGCATCAGAGCAGATGCTTAGTTGGGTGGGAGCTACAGTTACTCCAATGAGAACTTGCCTGTCCACCCAAAATGTGGAGAAACTGACCTTTGTGGAGATGAATCAGGCATGGATCAGCCAGGATTTTCAAACACCAATGCCTGATGCATTAGACTAGATGATTCATTGTGCCACACCAACACTTTGACAAAAGAGACCTGTTCTTCTGGCTTCCTGCTTCAGCTACTATTCTGATGCTGCCACCCACCTGATGCCACACCTGTCAGCCACTATCTTCAGCTGGTACTGGTATTGCCCCCCACCTCCCCACCCTGTCACTGGGCCACTCTGTGGTCTCCTCATGCTGCTGCCACATCATCAATCTGTGGTCTCCTCATGCTGCTACTCCCTCAACACTATGTCACTGGGTCACTCTATGGTCTTGTTTCTGCCACCTCACTACTATATCACTGGGCTACTCTATGGTCTCTTCATGCTGCTGCTGCTACATCAACACTATGTCTCTGGGCCACTCTGTGGTCTCCTCATGCTGCTGCCACTTCACCACTACGTCATTGGGCCACTCTGTGGTCTCCTCATGCTTCTGACTCCTCACCACTCTGTGGTCTCTTCATGCTGCTGCTAAACTGAACACTATGTCACTGGGCCACTCTGTGGTCTCCTCATGCTGTTTCCACATCACCACTCTGTGGTTTCCTCATGCTGCTGGCCACATCACTACGCCGTGGTCTCCTCATGCTGCTGCCACCTCAACCACTATGTCACTGGGCCACTTTGTGGTCTCCTCATGCTGCTGCCACCTCACCACTCTGTCACTGGGCCACTCTCTGGTCTCCTCATGCTGCTGCCACCTCACCACTATGTCAATGGGCCACTCTGTGGTCTCCTCGTGCTGCTTCCACATCACAACTCTGTGGTCTCCTTATGCTGCTGCCACATCACTACTCTGTGGTCTCCTCATACTGCTTCCACATCAATACTCTCTGGTCTCCTCATACTGCTGCCACCTCACCACTATGTCACTGGGTCACTCTGTGGTCTCCTCATGCTGCTGCCACTGCACCATTCTGTAGTCTCCTCATGCTGCTGCCACTTCACTATTATGTGGTCTCCTTATGCTGTTGCCACCTCAACACTATGTGACTGGGCCACTCTCTGGTCTCCTTATGCTGCTGCCACCTCACCACTATGTAATTGGGACACTCTGTGGTCTCCTCATGCTGGCACCTTATCACTCTCTGGTCTCCTTATGCTGTTTCTAACTCAACACTATGTCACGGGGCCACTCTGTGGTCTCCTCATGCTGCTGCTACCTCAACACTATGTCACTGGGCCAATAAGCATTGTCCTTGTATAAGTGTTTAATAGAACAGGTTCTGTAGACATCTATGTGGAATCAGCTGATGATGGTGTAAAAGGAGTGCACTTCTTCTTGACGCTAACATCGACCTGTAAGGCTGAGTTCACACTTGAGTTATTTGGTCAATTTTGGCCAAATAACTGTGCAAATAAGTAAAGTGTGCGTTGATTCTAAGAGCGACTCCCTTCATCTGCATTTCATACTGACTTACAGTATTGTTTAACTACCACAGCAGACTCCCTATGCGTGTTACTGCAAGGCACAGTGTTCTACATCACTATACGAGCTCTCTGCTGCAAGGAAATAGCTGTTTTTTTAACGCGATTCAACACAAATAAATTCAGATCAAATCAAATCTTTTTGGAAAATTCGGAGATCTGACCAAATCGAATTTTTGAGAAATTTGTTAATCTCTACTCATCAATATAGCAAAATTAGGCAACACTTAAATGAGAGAGGAACAATTTGTTCCTCCCACATTCAGTTTGTATCAGCCTATGCAAGGAGACCAGTGCAAACAAGCGCTGATGAATGTGTCTACATCCATTGGTACTCCCACTAGCTGTAAACTGAACAGTGTAATATGGCCTTTACCATAAAACCAACATGTTGTATCTGCAGAATTGCTTTAGAAAGGCACACTCCTGTCTATATAAGGCTTCACAGCTGACAAAGCATATTGGAGCAAAAAAACTAGCTTCTGCAGCACTGAAAGTTCCCAAGACTTTAATGGCCTTCTTAAATAGAAGTTTCAAACAAACAGGACTCTTCTGAGAGTTATCCACCCCACCAAACTAAGTAAATGGTAGAGAAAGATCTTGGTAACAGAGGTAACCAAGAACTCAATGGTTGATGTGGCTGTGCTCCAAGGATCCTGTGTCCAGATGGTAGAAACTTCCAAGTGGTCAACCATCACTACAGCACTCTATCAATCTGGGCTTTACTGCACAGTGGCCAGAAAGAAGCCTCTCCTAAGTAGAAGACACATAAAAACTCACCTGGAGTTTATAAAAGAGCACCTAAACTACTCTGACAGTGAGAAACAAGATTCTCTGGTCTGATGAAACTAAGATTGAAAGTTTTGGTCTCAATTCTAAGCGTCATGTCTGGGGGGAACCGGGCACTGCTCATCACCTGCCCAATACCATCCCTATAGTGAGTAGAAGAAGTGGATCAGCACTCGCCCTTTGATGCTAATAAATCTTCACTCTATTGGCATAAACAGAATACAGATAAATGTGACGCATTTCGGCTAAACAGCCTTTTTCAAACAAGCATCCCAACAGTGAAGCATGGTGATAGAAGCATGAAGCTATGGGAGTGTCTTTCAGCAGCTGGGGCAGTGAGATTGGCCAGAGTTGATGGAAAGCTGATTAGTGCAAAGTATAGAGATATTCTTAAAGGGAATCTGTCACCAGCAAAACCCTATGAAACTGCATAAACATATAGCTGTGGTTCAACTGATTAAAACCCTGTTTTTCTTTTGTTGATCTGAGGCTCCGTTCCCGCGTTGATACCTTTTCTTAATATGCAAATTAGGCATTTTGTGCAATGAAAACATCACAATTGCTCTTGTGACATCCAAACTCCTTTCTGTGATCAGCCCTCCCTAGCAGCTTTGCCACTGCCTGCCCCAATAAATCAATACAGCCAGGGAGAGGATGGCCACAGAATGGAGTGGAGCTTGGGTGCAACAAGAGCAAAGGTGATGCCCCCATTGCACCAAGGGCCTAATTTGCATATTAAAGGGTTTCTGTCACCAGTTTTGGGCATATAAAACAGGATGACATTTGCAATGTGCAAATGTCACCTGATGCCCAAAGTGTTACTCACTTTCTGATTGCAGTCCCCGTTTTTGTATAAAATCGACTTTAGTAATACGCAAATGAACCATTACTAGGTGCAAGGGCGGTAACCCTGCACCTAGTATTGCCGTTTCCCCACCTTTAGGTATGCCAACTTTTTTGTGATGGACAGGCCCAGGCAGCTCACTCTATCTGCTGCTGGCCCTGTCCACGCTGCAGATCCCGCGCAGCCTTCATTCGTCGCACAGTGATGAAGCCGGAAGCCCGGCGGCCAGCGGCACTCACTGCGCCTGCGCCGAATGAAGGCCGCACGGCGCAGGCGCGGGATCTGCAGCGCGGACAGGGCCGGCAGCAGATAGAGCGAGCTGCCTGGCCCTGTCCATCACAAGAAAGTAGGCGTACCTAAAGGTGGGGAAACGGCAATATTAGGTGCAGGGTTACTGCCCCTTGCACCTAGTAATGGTTCATTTGCGTATTACTAAAGTCGATTTTATACAAAAATGGGGACTGCAATCAGAGAGTGAGTAACACTTTGGGCATCAGGTGACATTTGCACATTGCAAATGTCATCCTGTTTTATATGCCCAAAACTGGTGACAGAAACCCTTTAAGAACTAAAGAAACCCTTTAGTTAATTTCCTTCACTAAAAACTTAATCCAGAGTTCTCTGGACCTTAGACTGTGCTGGAGGGTCACCTTCCAACAAGATAATGACCATAAGCACAAAGCCAAGACAACACAGGAGTGACTTAGGGACAGCTCTGGTGATGTCCTTGAGTGGCCCAGCCAGAGTTTGACTTCAACCAAATCAAACATCTCTGGTGAGACCTGAAAATAGCTGTCCACCGACATTCCCCATCCAACCTCACAGAGTTTGAGAGAATGGCAGAAAATCCCCAAATCCAGGTGAGCAAACCTTTTTGTTATATATTTTTTTATAATTTTAGTTCTTTCTTTTCGATAAATGAACAAAGATTTCAAACATTTTGTTTTCAGTTTATCGTTATGGGGTATTGCATGTAGAATGATGGGGAAAACTTTTTTTTTTTTTTTAGCACAGGGCTACAACATTACAAAATGTGAAAAAAGTGACTTTCCAAATGCACTGTATTATACAGAGAACTTTATGCGAAAAGGGAGTGGTGTCAGGGCTCTTGTAACACTCCCCGAACCCCCCCCCCCCACACACACACACACCTTAAAAGGGGAATAAGGTTTAAGCAAATAAAATGTATTTGTCATTTTACAATTTTCTTATAACCTACTGTATCAATTCCTCACAGTTCTCTGCTTACAGTAATTGTAATGGAACCTTCATTGTTCCAGGAAATTTAAATCTGTTAAATCACTTTATCCACCATACATAGTTCAAGTGTTTCTGTTTTTTGGTCACCACACCTACATAGTAACATAGTTTATGAGGCCAAAAAAAGACCTCTGTCCATCCAGTTCGGCCTGTTTTCCTACAAGTTGAACCAGAGGAAGGCAAAAAACCCCTGTGAGGTAGAAGCCAATTTTCCTCACATTAGGGGAAAAAATTCCTTCCTGACTCCAATCAGGCAATCAGAATTACTCCCTGGATCAACAACCCATCTCTAGTAACTATAACCTATAATATTATTACCCTGCAGAAATACATCCAGGCCTCTCTTGAACTCTTTTAGTGAACTTACCATCACCACCTCCTCAGGCAGAGAGTTCCATAGTCTGACTGCTCTTAACGTAAAGAATCCTTCTTTCCTCCAGACCCAGAGGATGTCCCCTCGTCACAGTCAGTCCTGGGGATAAATAGATCATGGGAGAGATCTCTGTACTGATCTCTGATATATTTATACATAGTTATTAGATCTCCCCTCAGTTGTCTTTTTTCTAAAGTGAATAACCCTAATTTTGATAATCTTTCTGGGTACTGTAGTCCACCCATTCCAGTTATTACTTTAGTTGCCCTCCTCTGAACCCTCTCCAGATCTGCTATGTCTGCCTTTTTCACAGGAGCCCAGAACTGTACACAGTACTCCATGTATGGTCTGACTAGTGATTTGTAAAGTGGCAGGACTATGTTCTCATCACGGGCATCTATGCCTCTTTTGATGCAACCCATTCTTATTGGCCTTGGCAGCAGCTGTCTGACACTGGTTTCTACAGCTTAGTTTGCTGTTCACTAAAATTCCTAGGTCCTTTTCCATGTCAGAGTTACCCAATATTTTACCATTTAGTATGTACTGGTGACTTGCATTATTCCTTCCTATATGCAAAACCTTACATTTGTCAGTGTTAAACCTCATCTGCCACTTTTCTGACCAAGCCTCCAGTCTATCCAGATCCATCTACAGCAGTGTACTGTCCTCTTCTGTGTTATTTACTTTACACAGTTTAGTGTCATCTGCACAAATTGATATTTTACTATGCAAACCTTCTACAAGATCATTAATAAATATATTGAAGAGAATAGAGCCCAATACTGACCCCTGTGGTAACCCACTAGTGACAGTGACCCAATCTGAATATGTGACGTTAATAACCACCCTCTGTTTTCTATCACTGAGCCAGTTACTTACCCACATACAGACATTTTCTCCCAGGCCAAGCATTCTCATTGGTCATATGATAATCATATCAAAGAAAATACATACAATGCAACCGCACACCGCTAACCAGATAAAGCACAAAATGCCATAGTGATATAGAGTATTCTAAAGCTCATGCTATGCTTGTTTAATAAATTAGAGATTCTTGGCAAATATATTTTGTACAAAATTATCTGAGCCCTTTCACCGAATCGTCAAGGTGCTCTCTGCAGAATGGGAACCTAACACTATCTTTTACCTGTTATGTGCCAGACTTGGCTTCCATATAATCAGGGGGTGTTTTGTTCCACATGCATGCTGTATTCACTCTGCCTTTTGCCATTTCTGGTGCTTCAAAGGCCTCCCCTAGTTCAGGAATGCAGATACTAGCATGCATGCCGAATCACTTGGCTTTATAGTTGCACTGATTAAAAACAACCTGTGGGGCAGATGGGCTGGTCAGGAGTGCATGACCAAATGGAGTAGCCACACCTCCAGTACAAACTTACAAAGTAAAAAAGAGAAATTTCAGTCAGCACATCCCAGAGCGCAGGTGCTGGTTGCTATGGCTAAATACATGTAAAAGAAAAATACATACAATGCAACCACACACCGCTAACCAGATAAAGCACAAAATGCCATAGTGATATAGAGTATTCTAAAGCTCATGCTATGCTTGTTTAATAAATTAGAGACTCTTGGCAAATATATTTTGTACAAAATTATCTGAGCCCATTCACCGAATCGTCAAGGTGTTCTCTGCAGAATAGGAACCTAACACTATCTCTTACCTGTTATGTGCCAGACTTGGCTTCCATATAATCAGGTGCTTTATCTGGTTAGCGGTTGCCAAGAGTCTCTAATTTATTAAACAAGCATAGCATGAGCTTTAGAATACTCTATATCACTATGGCATTTTGTGCTTTATCTGGTTAGCGGTGTGCGGTTGCATTGTATGTATTTTTCTTTGCCGTGTTTAGCCATAGCTCTGGGATGTGCTGACTGAAATTTCTCTTTTTTTCTATGATAATCATAGCTTGTTAAATGTAGAAGGGTTTTTATCGTATAATAAGTGGAGGTCTGTGATGACATGGATGCACCTAGCATGTCTGGCTATAAACACGTTATTCATACTATGTGTCCTGCTTGTGGCATACAGTACATCACATTTATTTACTGTATATAACAATTTATTCCTTATATTGTAAATGCTACATTTCATCAAATTACAAGTTAATGTTGACTGTACGTGTAGTATTCACACAGGGTATATGTGGTATATGTGGAACAAATGCTGAATCTGTCACATAAGTGATTTAATAATTTTGAGTTTTCTTGACAGCATTTGCTTCATATTTGTTACGCTCTAACTTTACTGCTTGAATCAAATCTTGGTTTAAAAAACAAAAAAGTAGAGATGAATGGACTTTTTAACCACTTCAGCTCTGAGCCATTTACCCCCTTCCTGACCAGGCCTAATTTTGCAAATCTGACGTGTCACTTCATGTGGTAATAACTTTGGAACGCTTTTACTTATCCAAGCGATTCTGAGATTGTTTTCTCGTGACACATTGTACTTCAAGTTAATGGTAAATGTGACTCGATAAGTTTTAATTTTATTTATAAAAAAAATCCAAAAGTTAACGAAAATTTGAAAAAATCTACTGTTTTCTAAATTTCAATCTCTCTGCTTTTAAGACAGATAGTAATGCCCCATAAAATCCTTTTTAATTTACATTCCCCATATGTCTACTTTATGTTGGCATCATTTTGGTAGTTTGCAGCCATAAGGACACGAGTACCAAATATTTCCTTAAATAAATACTTTATTGTTCATTTAAAATATAATTAATACTAAATCAGATCAGGGAATCCAAAATCGACGCCTGGCACATCAATACACATTATTATTGCAGTATATATATAAATATAACACAATTCCTATAAAAACCTAATGATATTTCAAGCGGGTGTAAGAGGCCACTGCTAATAACAATCATACTATATAACAACAGTGTGTCTACTAACCGTAGCTGTGTTACAGTAATGACCTACAAGCTCCGCTAGCAATAGTTATTATAACAGGAACGTATCATATCAACTGCACACGGGGGCTACGATCACATGAAAATAAGATGTCAATAACCTACCCACACCAATGCAAGAAGACACCAGGCGCCCCCCTTTTGATGTGATAGTAGCCCCCGTGTGCAGTTGATATGATACGTTCCTGTTATAATAACTATTGCTAGCGGAGCTTGTAGGTCATTACTGTAACACAGCTACGGTTAGTAGACACACTGTTGTTATATAGTATGATTGTTATTAGCAGTGGCCTCTTACACCCGCTTGAAATATCATTAGGTTTTTATAGGAATTGTTTTATATTTATATATATACTGCAATAATAATGTGTATTGATGTGCCAGGCGTCGATTTTGGATTCCCTGATCTGATTTAGTATTAATTACATTTTAAATGAACAATAAAGTATTTATTTAAGGAAATATTTGGTACTCGTGTCCTTATGGCTGCAAAGTGATCTATTGAGTATTCCTGTTATTTTTCTGCTGACATGGTGGTATATGTTTAAGTTACAATCATTTTGGTAGTGTCATTTTATTTTTTAGGACAGTAGAAGGTTTAGAATTTTAGACGCAATTTTTGCAAATTTGCAAAATCACCTTTTTTAAGGACCAGTTCAGTTCTGAAGTCAGTTTGTGGGCTTACATAATAGAAACCACCCATACATGACCCCATTTTAGAAACTACACCCCTCAAACTATTCAAAACTGGTTTTAGAAATGTTGTTAACCCTTTAAGTATTCCACAGGAATTAAAGCAAAATAGATGTGAAATTTCAAAATTTCCCTTTTTTTGCAGATTTTCCATTTTAATCATTTTTTTTTCCTGTAACACATCAAGGGTTAACAACAAAACAAAACTCAATATTTATTACCCCGATTCTGCAGTTTGCAGAAACACCCCACATGTGGTCGAAACTGTTATTTGGGGATACGCCAGGGCTCAGAAGGGGAGGAGCAGCATCTGCATTTTCTAACATGGAATTTTTTGTCATGGTTTGTAAGAGTGATAAATTTTTAATTTTTTTGTGGACTGAGCTGCGTGAGGTCTTATTTTTTGCGGGACAAGCTGTGCTTTTTATTGGCACCATTTTTGGGTACATCCGGCTTTCTAATCACTTTTTAATCTAATTTTTGAGAGGTTAACAAAAAAAAAAGCAGTTTAGGGGCATTTTTCTATATTTTTTTTTACACCGTTCACTTGATGGGGTAGATCATGTGATATTTTTGTAGAGCCAGTTGTTACGGATGCAACGATACCAAATATGTCTATTTTTTATTTTTTGTTTACGTTTTACACAATAAGAGCATTTTTAGAAGAAAAATCATATTTTTGTGTTGCAATTTTTTAAGAGCTATTTTTTTTTTCATTTTTCTGGCTATAATCTTTTGTGAGGGCTCATTTTTTGCGGGATGAGGTGACGTTTTTATTGCTACCATTTTGGGATGCATACGACTTTTTGATTGTTTGATATTATGTTTTTTGGTAGGTGATGCGACAAAAAAGCTGTTTTGGCATAATTTTTATTAGATTTTTTTTTACGCAGTTCACTTGATGGGTTAGATCATGTGATATTTTTATAGAGCCGGTTGTTTCGGACACGGTGATACCAAATATGTCTATCTTATTTATTTATTTTATTTGTAACTTTTTTAATGAAATATTTGAGGGGAATATATATATATATCTATATATATATATATATATATATATATCTATATATATATATATATATATATATATATATCACTTGATTTCTCCTGTAACTGGGGCTGACATAGTAGCCCCAGTTACAGGGGAAATACATCCCCAGAGAGGCTGTACAGCATAATACTATGCTGTACAGCCTCAGTGCCGGGCTGATTGGGTCTATGAGAGACCCGGCAGCTCCTGCACTCTCCCGGCCCCGGCGATCACATGACCGCCGGGCCGGAACAGGAAGCGCAATAGCGCTTCCTGATCTGTATACACAGCGCTCGTCGAGCGCTGTGTATACAGCGATCTAGAAGGCAGGGACCCTGGGAATGGTCCCTGCCTTCTCTTTGGGGTACCCTGCTGTCACTGACAGCAGGTACCCCACTGTGCAGCTGCACGATTAGCGTGCAGCTGCTATCTCTGAATGGACGTTCAAAAACGTCCATTCAGAGATAGATAACCACTTCCCGGACGTTTATAGTCAACGGACGGACAGGAAGTGGTTAAGATTTGGTTTGGTTCCGGTTCGACAATTTAAAAAAAAAAAAAAAAAACCTGGTTTGAACAAAAATGTCTCCAATTGCCCTGGGAATTGGAATATAAAACCCTCATGTTCTCTCCTTTCATTAATTTTTAATGATTTTTTTGCATTTTCTCTCTCTGTCTTCCTTATCTAAGCTGATGAATGCAATGACAGCAATAGTAAATCATGTCTGAGTAACCCTGACATACATAGCTATAAGTAAACACACATTTCACAGTGTAAATATTCGGCTTGTTTAAAAATATACCGCACCCACACCATTGCATGTGTTATGCGTTTTCATATTCCAAAGCTTCCAAAAATGGTCCATTATCAGGGGCAGATGTTTAAATACACACAGTTTTATGGCAAAAAAACCATGTGGTTCCAAAAATTATGCCTTGACAGGGTCAGAATGCCTGCCTATACGACACACACAAGTGTTAACTGTCAAAAGAAAAAGTGTCTCATTCTGAAAAAGCCTATATAAATTATCCTTTTTATTGGGAACAGCAGCAGTACAGTGTGGATGTGGAAAGGGTAGGGTAAAAAGAAACACATAGCTGCAATATTAGTGGCAGCAAAAGCAGCACAACATGGAACATACAACATAGTAGATAAGCTGTCTATGAGTAGCAGTAGTAGTGGTAGTAGTAATAGCGATGGATTCATAGCATTAACTGTGTTGGCAGTAGGGGATTAGCAACAAGCAGCAGCTGCAGTGGGGGCGATAGCAGCAGCCATATGGGACATGTTTGCAGGCAGACAGACAGCAGTAGTGGCATGATAGCAGCAGCAGCTGTACTGAACATGATGGTAGGGAAGAAGGCAGACCAACAGCAACAGTAGCAAGATGGGGCTCTGTTAGCCATGACAGATCTATTCATCGGTCTCAGCCGGAGGAGTGTGAAAATTTTTTCTAAATCCAGACATGGTTCATATTGACAAAAGTGATGATTTGGACACTGGTGGAGGACAAATTAGTCCATTTGGGTGTCACCGCACCCCCTGTAATGCTGAAAATCCTCTCTGAGATGACACTGGAGGCTGGGCAAGAAAGAAAACAGAAAATATACTGGACCATTTCGGGCCACTGTTCTAGTCTGCCTGCCCAGAAGTCCATGGGGTCATGGAACAGGGTATGCAAAAGAGACTAGCCAGATTGTAGGTAGGCCTGCACCTGGGATGTTGAGGCGGGAGCTGTCGGCTTGCTGACTGGCTTCAGCCTGGCCTGCCACATGGAAAAACTGATCCATCATGTTGTGGGAACTGAAACGGCTACTGCTACTGCTGTTTGTGGAGGTGGGAGGTGAGTGACTCTGCAGGGGGTGGAGAGGGACCTCCCTTTCATACATGCTGGCGGCAAATGTCTGCTTGCCAAAAGCTGTGGCAATAAGCATACACAGTGTTTCTTGGAAATAACATAATTGGGCTTCCCTTTTGGAGGGAGAAAAACATTCCCCCATTTTGCTTTGATAGCGAGGGTCTAAAAGTATGGCTATCCAGTAGTCGGCAGATTGATGTCAATGATATACCTGTCAGTGCATAAGCAAGCGTGCCTGAGGAGCCAGTTGTTTCCGTGGCCAGTGTCATCATCATCCTCATCCTCCTGCTCCTCTGCCATGGAATTTCTCCTTGTGAGTCTCCATTAGGTACAGGGGTGGGCAGTGAGATGAATAAGCGCTTCTTTTTCTGCCGCCATCAGAGTCTTTTCTAAGATAAATATAATGAGGCTGAGATAATTCATGTTGTAGTTGTTCAAACTGACAAATTTTCTGGCCTCTTTGTAGGGCTTCAGCTGCCACTGTCTGACTTTGAAACAACACATAGTGAGGCGGTCTGGTGCACGACCAAATCAGTCACGGCTTTCCGCTGCTCGTACAGATGCTCTAGCATGTGCAATGTTGAATTCCAGCGAGTTGGAGTGTAACTGCAGATCGTTCTGTCGCTCCAAGTCCAGGAGAGTGTTTCTCACCATGCAAATAAGGCTAAAATTTGAGGACAGTCTTCTGAACATTGCTAGGACCTTGCGCAAGTCAGTGCACGTTTTTAAAAAGTGTGGCACGACTAGGTTGATCACAAGCGCCATGCAGGGAGCATGTGTTATTTTCCCCAGGCTCAGCACTGCCACTATGTTGCGGCCATTGTTGATGAGTACCTTGCCCAGTTGAAGTTGGTAGGGAGACAGCCAGTGGGATGTTTGCTGCTTGATATACTTTAGCAAATGCTTGTCTGTATAGCTACTGTTGCCTACATTAGCTCCAACACCACAAAGCAACGCTTGACACATGATAGAAAGCGGGGGGAGAGGGAGCAATGCTGTGCCCTGCTGCTGTTGGAGACAGGAGGGTGTCCCTAAAGGAGCAGGTGGAGGAAGGGGATAAGTGTCTGGCATGGGAAACAGGCCAGCACAATAGTGGGACGAGTCAAAAGGACCTGATCTTGATGCTGGGATGCTGCCTCACTGCCGCTGCAAAAATATTGACCCAGTGTGCCATGAAAGACATGTACTGAACAGCTGCTCCATAAAGTATGTGCACCATTGCATGCACAAGGCAGGGATGGCATTTTGGGAGAAATAATGCCGGCTAGGTATCTTTCAGCAAGCTCACACTATCAGTTCACTAAAGACTGCAGACTCTACTAAATGATATGGCAACCACTGCACCACCAGCATCTTGGCCAGGTAGGAATTAAGCTTGCGCACCAGCGGTTTGCTGGACATGTAAAGTTTCCTGGCCACGCATTATGTTAGCAATAGCTAATGATGGAGCGGAGGAGGAGGAGTTTGAGAAGCAGATAATGATGAAGACGATATGAAACAAACAGTACTGCCAGGGGATGCACCCTGGCTGCCACATGTGAGACCAGGAGGCCGAGGAAACTCTTCTTGCAGTAGCGGGCTGTTACGGGATGGAGTGATCGTGCTTTTTGTGATTCAACAGTGCTGTGGTACTTATGTCTGTGTTGACTGCCCATAGCTTATTTTACTCTTGCAGCGCTTGCACAGGGCAATGCTTCTGTTTTACAGCATCATGGGGAAAAACTGCCAGATGGGAGATACTCGTGCAGAGCCAGAGGCAGGCGAGCTTGGCTTAGCTCTGGCATGTTTTTGACCTAATGTACCCATAGTATCAGCGGCATCACTAGTTCCTGGGAGGTTCACATACTGTACTAATCAGAGTATATCCTACTCATTCACCATTACTATTTAAAGTATGTGAAGTCTTCAACATCTTTGAGCTACAAGAAGCCTGTTTTAGGAACATTTGCATCCAATGGTATATGTGAAATTATTGATATGGTGAAAAATGGGCCTTTTCCTTTTGAATTATTGTGACACCTGTTAATAATAATAATAATAATAATAATAATAATAATATAGGTTGTTTCTCATCCTGCTGGTTTATCCGCTTAGATACTGTGGTTAATAGCAATCACAGTATCTAAGGAGTTAAATGCTGCTGTGTTTGCTGTTGGGAGGAGAAGGTTAACTCTTGTCCCTCAATGCAATTATGGGGTGCAGTGGGTTGTCATGTCTAATCAGAAGGGTTAATTTAATGGATTTATGAGTTTTTCTCTTCCTTTAGGACTGACTAATGCAGCTAATAGACACTGAATACTGAAACTTGTTATCAGGTGTGTCTGTGCGGATGGCACTAGGCCGCATACCAATCTGCTGAAGTTTAGAGAATACACAGTTCTTCTGCATCTGTTTTCCAGGACCCTTAGGACTCCCAGGTTTTGCAGGGGTGAGTTCTGTTAATACATAGGTATGTAAAGCTTTCTTAAGTGCATCATCAAGGAGCATTTTGGATTCAGACTGTGTGACAGTAAATGCTCCCATGATTGGAATCATCTAAGGATCGAAGCTATTTTACTTCCTTTTTTTTGTATGCTTGCTTTATTATTATAATCAATACTTAATCATCACATTATTTACTCTTTTGTTTAATTTGCATATTATCCTGAATAAAGTTACTTTTGTATTCACTACATTTGGTATTGCATTCCTTTTTTCTTGTTACCCTTTTGAACGTGGGAAACATCATGGAACCTGGGACCCTTTGTTAGGACCCTGAATCTGCAATATGTGTGCATATGTGCTGTATTTGGCATGATCACATTTGTAACATTTGTAATGTTAATACCAGATAATGAATTGATCTAGAAAAATCCCCAAAACAAAGGATAAATTCTTTTTTTTTTTTTTTTAAGTTTATGAGTTACATGTATCCCAAAATGGTACAGCCGAGCTAAAATTGACTGTGATGACACATGTCACAGTTTTAGGGCTCATGCACACGACCGTATGAAAAAACCGGATCCGCAAAAAATACGGATGACATCCGTGTGCATTACGTGTTTTGCGGAATGGAACAGCTGGCCCCTAATAGAACAGTCCTATCCTTGTTCGTGATGCGGACAATAATAGGATAAGACTCATAATCTTGCGGAACAGAAATCCGGACATATGGAAACGGAATGCACATGGTAGACCTTCCGTTTTTTTTTGCGAACCCATTGAAATGAATGGTTCCACATACGGTTCGCAAAAAAACGGAACGGACACGAAAAGAAAAATACGGTCGTGTGAACCAGCCCTTATCTCGTGATAAAAGCCTTTGAAACCCATTGAAAAAGTCCATTGACATTTTCTTGCCATTGATTACTTAACGTGTTGCCCATCAAGTTTAGCTCGGCTAGATCTGTACCATTGAAAACTTAATTAATCCAGCAAAAAACAAACCCTAATATAGATTAAAAAAAATATGTTCCCTCCTGGCAACAACCTTAAAGGACATCTATCAGTATATTTGTACCTAGGAAACTGGCTGACCTGCTGTATGTACATTTGGCAGCTGAAGGCATCTGTGTTGGTCACATGTTTATATGTGTCCTCATTGCTGAGAAAAATTATGTTTTATTATATGCAAATGAGCCTCTAGGAGCAATAGGGGCATTGCCATTACTCCTAGAGGATTTACTCTCTCTGCAACTGCCGCTCCCCCTGCACTTTGATTGACAGGGTCAGGAAGTGAAAATGTGATAATGCTTGGTCTTGACTACTCCTAAAGTCTCACACTGCACTATGCACTTCAGTATCTGGCAATTAGAGATGAGCGAATCTATTTGCCGCTTCGTAGATTCGTATCGAATCTTGGGATTTTTCAGCTGCGAAGCGAATCCGAATATTAGGTGATTCGCTTCACTTTTGTACGCATTCGCTACGTAGTGTGTCCTATAAATTATACGCTATTCTACGTATAATTTAGTTACTCTATACGCTGTCACGTACAAATTCAATTCAGCAATGCAGACTTTTCCCTGGTAGTTACTCTATACGCTGTTGCGTACGAATTCAATGTGGCGATGCAGACTCCTCCCTGGTAGTTCCGCCCCTTTCGCCAGCGCGGGAGGATGACGAGGCAACTCAGGAAATTAAGTTGCGCATTTGTGCGCCTCATCCCTTTTTCCCCCTTTTCAGGTGATTTGGGGAGCCCCTTGAAAGAGGGTTTTTTAAGGAACCTTTGCTGCTTTTTTTTACCCATTTGGATTACAATTTTGCCTATGTGGATTACAAATTGCGACTGAGTTTGGGACTCTGCTCCAGTTCTATGACAAGCGTCAGAAGAAAAGAGACTTAAACGTGTCCGTGAGCATACTAGGTAGGTGATATTTAAAATTTTTATATTGCACTTTACCATATATATGTCTCGAATATTCGCTCTGCCTCTGAGGAGTGCACACTGTGGCCTCTCCTCGTACGTGCCTGCGTATTACGTAATCGCTTAGACAATATTACGCTGAGATTCGTAAGCTATTTGTACGCTCATGCATACGTCTTCTAAGACGTTGCGTACATTTTGTAAATGAACGTTCGTTATTAGTGAGCGAATGTTCGTTAATAGCACATAATAACGTATATTTTGTACGCAAATACAACTAATCTATTTGTCGAATATACGAATTTTAGGAAAAGTTCGGCGAATAATTTTTTGAATGATTCGCTCATCTCTACTGGCAATGGTGCATATGGTGGGAATAATGGCAACATCCCTGTTGCTCCTAGCAGCTCACTTACTTTCATTAAAACTAAATTAATTTAAATTAAAACACATGAACATGAAACCAACACAGATGCCTTCAGATGCCAAGCGCACAAGTAGCAGGTCAGCCATTTTTGCAGGTACAAATCTGCTGACAGATGCCCTTTCCAGGAGTTGTCTTTTTATAAGAACGTATCCACAGGACAAGGGATAAGTGACTGCTTGGCAAGAGTCCGATTGCTGGGGTCCCTGCTAAACACCAGAATGGGGTCCATACTCCTCTGTTTAAATGAAGCTGCAGACACGCATTTGTGTCTGCTACTCCTTTTAATGCTATCGAACTGCAGAGATAACTGAGCATTATCTCCTGCAGTTTCATAAAATTGAATGGAGCAGTGGGCACACATATGTATCTGCCGCTCCATTCAAATAGGGGAACATGAACCCTCCATTTTTGAGATCGGCGGAGACTGCAGCAGTTGGACCCCCACCGACACTTATTGCTGTCATTTTTGAAAAATGAGAACCCCTTTAAAAGGTAAGAGAGTAATACTTATGATAAAACTGTATTTAAATGTAAGATAATACCTACCAGAGAAATTAAAATGAAAGACTAATTCTAATAAATATATATAAAAACATCAAGCCTGTAAAATAGACATCACATAAGAGTCACTGTACTTTGTAAGAATGGATTGTATTTTTCTTATTTGCATCGACTGGTTTTCTCATCATTTTCATTGTAAATATGTAATAGAGTGTTTGTCACAAAATAAATGTTAGAATAGGTTCTCAGTTGTTTACCATGTCAATGAAATATACCGTCCAATCTTCTGCAGTTGTTAAAAATGCAGTTCTGCTGAGAAGTGATGCTATCTTGACAGATTAAACTATGTTCGACTGAATATTTACAGAACTGAACATAGATGAGTACAAGGAACATAACATTGTACAGGAATACAAAAAAAAAATTGCCCTGCATTTTATACTCAGATGTTAATGATGTTGGAAGATTGTTAAAATGGACAGATAGACACTTTTTATATAGACACTGTCTGCTGGACTGTGCCACAGCCTGTAACAATGCTATTAATTAGTATAGCAGGCGCCAAAACAGAACAGGGTGCACAGCGGTGCTACAGAGGAGCATATCATGAAAAAAATTGCAATACAACATCTTCTGAACATGAGCTACAGTGTGAGGTATTGCTTTTCTAAAGTAAAAACTAGTGAATGGTCCTCTTTAGTAAAATGTCAAAAGGGGGTGGAGGTGGAGAGCTGGGAGAAGGATAGGTGTGGAAGCAATGGCTCAGATAGAAGTAGCAGTGGTTCATGGTGGCTGACCTCACTTTGGTGCTCCCTGAGGATGTGCAGCAGTGAATGGAGGGCATACCCTTTCTTTCCTTGGGATACATCCTGGCCCTTTTGGGGACTTCTGCCTCGTGGTACTTGATGGTTTACAGTTGGCAAAGTGTAAGGTAGGAGAACAGATGCAGGGATGGCTAAAGGATGGAGTCAACAACCAGGCCAGTTTGGTTGTAATAAATAACACTTCTCTTTACTGAATAGATAATGGAAGTGGAAGTTCATATGACAACAAAAGGCACAATTCTGAGGTATGTTACAGAGTAGGGTTCTCCCAATAGTTGTGTAAAGGCAGTAGCAATGATGGTAGTCCTCCCTGAGTCTCACTCTAAACACACTTTGCAATCTTGTCAAATAACCACAGGCGTTCAATTAAGTTCTCATAAACTCTCTCTGCAATTCCCAGGTTAAGGGGTACAAATCTTAGATTCGGAAGGTCAGTCCATCTCCAAGTGTGGTAAGTACAAGAGCAAATGAACCCTTTCCACAAGCAGTAAAGTCATAATGCTATAAACGATCAATACCTTACTGTCTATATCCAATCCACAGTCTTAATGGTTCTAAACATTCTATAAATGTCTGTTCTCTTTCTTCAGGGTTAGTCTTTCAATTAAATTGTTTTTTGGCAGCTGTTCAGTCTTATGAATGGTGTTTCCTGGATCAGGCTTCTCTTTAGGCCTAGTTGGCAGGAGCTCACGCATGTAGGTCTTACTTCTAGCTCTGCTCAGGTAAGATTCGCTAAATAATAGAGGAGGCCAGACCAGCCGGTCTCCATGGCAATCTAACCAAGACTGCCAGTGTTAATTGTTTTATGGCCATACATAATTATGTAGAATACATAGGGGAGAGTTATAATTTAATTTATCCTAAAAAAGTGAAAAAATAGTCACAAGTGGGGTTTTTATGCTGCCCTTGCAACAAAGGGAGCACTGCTAGGGAAAGAATGAGGTGTGGCCAGCAGCTGCGACAAATTTTTTTTTCATTATCGCCAGTTTTCTGGCACAAATGAAGCCAGAAATGTACAGCAACTTAGAACTGTCTAGGCATATAGACCAGAGAATGTGCCTAATACTGTAGATGATGACGGGTATCATCCCGCTGTGTAGGGGATATCAAGACTGTTGTGATTTAACACTAAATCACAACATTTAACTTTTTCCTAACAATTAACCTTTAGCAGTGATCCACTACAAAAAACATCCTGGCGTCTTGCCACATAGACTTGCAATACAAACAGCAGCAAGCATATGCACACAACAGAATAGTACATTGGTCGCTTGTGTCTTCTTGCTGTAAGATGTTTGGTTAAGACATACATATCAATTTCACAATGCAACCAAGTCAATATAAGAATATCATCACAGCATTTGGGATCTGGGCTGTTAACTGTTTTATGTCCATACACAACTATTTAGAATACATTTTACATTAAATCACATTTAACTTTTTGTAAACAATTATCTATCTATCTATCTATCTATCTATCTATCTATCTATCTATCTATCTATCTATCTATCTACCTACCTTAGCAGTGAAGCTAAGACACTAGGATGCACTAATACAACAGTTCATATAAGCAGTACATTCTTTCTATGCCCTTAAAGGGAACCTGTCATCAACTTTATGCTGACTGTACTGAGGGAAGCATAAATTAGTGACAGAAATGCTGATTTCAGCGGTGTGTCTCTCTTGAGATAAAAGTAAGTGGTTGCTGAGAACCAACATCACAAACATTGCAGCCCAGGCCTTGAAAAGAGTCAAATCTACCTGAGAAGAGTCATGGTTATTCTTAATCTCCTGCTCTCCCGCCCATCTGCCGATAATTGGCAGTTCTCTCCTAGAGAGAAAGGGAGAAAACTAGGTAGAAGACTGTCAGTCATCAGCAGGTGGGCAGGGAAAGCGGGAATTCATGAATAACCAGGACTCTTCTCATGAAGATTTGACTCTTTTCAAGGCCTAGTCTGCAATGTTTGTGATGTTGGTTCTCGGCAACCACTTACGTTTAACTTATAAATGACAGACCGCTGAAATCAACTCACCTGTCTGTACTTTATTCTGCTCTTAGTATGAATAGCATAAAGGTGATGACAGGTTCCCTTTAAATACCTCAAAGAAATGTATATTCACACGGGATGTGGCTCAAATGTGTTGTGATAATTAGCAAGTAATATAGATGAGCAGGCTTTGAAAAATTCGATTTGGCAGCATCACTGAAGTTCTGTAACCAGCAGATGTCATGACACTTACTGACAGCCTAACACTGATAACCATCCCTGAAGAAGAGTCAATAAAATATGCACTGGGGCGCAGAGCGACATTGTGGTCTGTTTGGGTATTTAGTCTACCAGTATGGTTTTAACAGGATCTGGGTAGTTCTTTATACTAGTGATGGGAATACATGCTACCCGAGTGGGTGTACTGCAATACTAGTTAGTACTTGTACTTTATATGGATTGTGTTTTATTGCATGGTGTATCTCATTGCCCTTTTATTAATTATATGATTTTCCCGTCTTTCATGTCCACTTCATCTATTAACAATGTATGTCTTTTCTATGAGAATATTTCTTGAATAAAAGCAATATACATATTATAGTCCAGCAGTGTAGAGACTCATCTTTTTTTTTGTGGGTAGTGTCCACCTTTTTAGGTAGAGCTTAGTGATAAGAAAGAATGAAACATCTTATTTTGTACCTCCAGTAGATAATTAGTTTTGTCTGCATACATTACAGTATTTCTTGCTTATATAAGAGTGAAGAATTCTTATGCTGTACCAGATTTTCAGTTCCTAGCAGTAAAGGCTCCATTTCGAATGAGTGCAAACCATAGCATTTATCACTCAGGACCAAAAACCTAATATGTCTCATCAAATTTATGTCTTTCAGGTTTTTGTCAGCATTCAAAATGCTTGTACATTAGGCATACTATGGTATTTCCTGCAGAAATGTGGCGACTCTTTACAGGCGGACTTGTAGCTCAAGAATTCTTCATTCATGATTGTCACTCAGCATATTTGCATGTCCTAAAATAACCTAGCAGTAAATTTTATGGATTATGTTTTACTGAGATGCTTATCAAAAGTGATGACCCATAAATGAATATACAACTAGATAAATATAAACTGTAACGGGAATTACATTAGGATGTTTTAAAAGTTTCATCTAATACTTTTTTCTCACAGTAAATCCAAAGTTCTAAGTAGTTTGGCACATTCGCACCCTTTTTTTTTTTAGAAATGGATTGATAAATAGAGACAGCTGCTGTAATCTGTCAGCAGTTCCCCACAATTGTAAAATAGAATGAAGTAAAACTTGAACCTGTGGGATATGTTTTTTGATTGTGCAGAATAAAGTAGTAAAACAAAATTATATTGAAGAATCCCTAAAGCCTTGATTCCATGCATCAGTTGTCAATGAAACCTATGACCTGTCATGATGGGCTGTTACTGGTTGTCCATGGTTGTCCTGCGCTCTGCTCCTTCATCTGTTACAACCAGACGTATTGACTGTTTATAAAAGTAAAAAGGGTGACCCACAACTTCATATTACACTCTGATGTAGCTATTAGGACCAAGCTATATACAAACCAATCAACTGCAGTTCTCCCACAATTAATGCAATTGCCGATTAACTCCTGACTACATTTACTATTTAATGCTTAAATAATACTACAATACAGTATTCAATTTATTGTGTCATTCATTGCTCAATTAATTCTGTCATTAGTGCTAAATGAATACCCCTATACATTGTTCAACTAATCTTGCCATTCATTGCTTAATTAGCGCCACTGTTTAATGCCCAATTAATGCCGCCAATTCAATATGCATGCAATCCTGCCATTCATAGCTTAGGCTGCCATTTACATGAAGGTTTTTCAGTGCAGTTTTTGAAGTCAAAATAAGTAGTTGATTTTAAAAAAGAGATGTAGTTGCTGTCCTTTATACTTTTACTCCCTATAGGATGTATTTCTGGTTCAAACCTATGTATGAGTACCCTAAGGCTGCCTGTACACATTCAGGCTTTGATCGGGTTTTCTGATACAGTCTTTGAAGCCAAAACTTGGTGTGGATCATAAATGGATCATTAAAAAAAGAGAAAGTATTACTATGCTGCCATATGTTCAGGTTTTTTTATGTCGTTCTGAAGCCAAAATCAGAGGATTTTAAAAGGAAGGAACATATTACAGGAGTTCCTTGAGATATTGATAGTCTATTATATGTCATCAATATCAGATCAGCGAAGGTCTAACTCCTGGCACTGCCCACCAGTCAGCTGTATGAAGAGGCCACGATGCTCCATGAGCTCTTCATACTTTTTCAAGGCCAGTTACATCACAGTACATGGATCACATGGACTAGGCACAGCTCTTACTAATATAAGATTTGTAGGTATTCTGTGACGTTTGTTACATTTCATAAGTCATATCCCCTTGTGTGCTGATCTTCTGTGCTGTCCACATTGAGGTTCTGTTCACTGATAAAGGGTCATGGGACCAGACACATCACTCAGTCTCATCCTTTCTAGCACCTGCAATAAACTCCCAACAGTGCAAGTTCAGATAACAGGCGTAGTGTATCTGAATGGAGGTGACATTAAATGAAGGTGATTTTACTGGTCACATGACTCTGCATCAGTAGCCATTTTATGGACAAGACCTCTGGGCAAACAAGGGGACATACCTTATGAAATATAGAAAATGGCACAGAATTTCAACAAAGACTATATTATTTAGTGCCGTATAGTCACCTTACAAACACAAACAAACCAGAAAGTGACCAACCCCTTGAACTTATCATGTCATTCATTGTACAAAATTCTATTTGGCTGCTTTGGATGAAGGATGGTGTCACAGCACAATTGTCTAAGCTAAAATAGCCAACCACTGACTCGCCTATGATACAGAACTTATACAAAATAATACATTGCTTGCATTATGTACTAGCTGTGGTGAGATAGTTAACTAGAATAAATACAGATTGTGAAATACAAGACTGGATTAATTCGGCTGAATAAAATATTAGAGGCCTAGATCATCAACTAATATATAAATAATATCATAGATGCTGGTATACCCAGTCACCTTTCCATTAAGATTCCTCCACCACTTCAAGGGCGAAACCAGTTTGTCACATTCTTTTTTTAATGTCCCCTATATGTTCCACAATGTGCATGTGGAATGCCCAAATGGGTTTCCCGATACGTATAAAGTAAATCACATAGGCACTTGTAAACATACACCAACCTTTTCGTTCTACAGTTGATAAAAGTATGGCTTATGTATGATACACCTGTATTAGGGTCAATAAAGGTGCTACCTGTTAAGTATATACAGGCCTTACACCCATTATAGCGGAATGTGCCTAGGATACGTTTAGTCAACCAGGAGGCTTCATTTCGCAGAGTGATAAAATGACTCTTGACTAATCTGTTCATCGTCTCCTATAACAAATAGCTGGTTTGTCAGATACAGAGTGTGTCACGTCAGGGTCTGTCTTGAGGAGCACCCAATATTTAGAGATAATTCTTCATATGTTTTTAGCTTGGGTGTTGAACGAGCCGATGATACGATGGATGCTCTTTCCCCTGACATTTGATTTTCAATGGCTCTACCCACAAGTAGCACATTTCTAGGTCTTTTTTTTTAGTGCGCCTTCATACGCATTTTGAATTAAATTCTTAGGGTAGCCTCTATCTTGAAACCTCCTGGCAAGTTTTGCTGATTCTTGTTGTAAGGCACAGTCAGCCAAGCAATTTTGTCTCACCCTTAGGAATTGCCCTTGAGTGGGTAGGAGTGGCAACTACCCCATTGTAGGAGACTGTTGCTTGATGTTTTTATTAATGAAAAATGGGTATTTTGAATGCTATTATCCAGGCCTATGTGAATTCGTACGTCTACAAATGGAAGGGACTGTTTGTCAATCTCAAATGTGAATTTGAAGTTCAGGTGATTGGTATTGAGTAGAGATGAGCGAGCATGCTCGTCCGAGCTTGGTGCTCGTTCGAGTATTACGGTACTCGTAAGTACTCGCTGCTCGGACGAGTATCTCGCCATGGTCGAGGAAATGGCAACTTCCGCATTGTGCATTTTTGGCGCCTATAAACTCAGCCAATCACAAGCCAGGAGACTCTGCGGTACACCCAGCATCACGTGGGGCCCTTACATGTCGATAGCAGGGGTTGGCTGACCCTGAAATATACTAGTGACTGCCCGCGGTGCTCGGCTCAGATGCTGTCTGGATGTTGTTAGGGATAGAGCTGCTGCGTTTCAGGGAGAGTGTTAGGGCCTGCATTTAGTTCTTTATTAGGCAGGAGTGATCTCACAAGAACCCAACAGCCCTTCTAAGGGCTACAAGACATTTTTTTTGGTCTCCTGGCTGGGCTGGCTGGCTGGCACTAGTAGTGCAGCTATCGCCATATATAACCCTTTTTTTTTATGGTTATATCTCTGTGATACAAATCCATTTCACACAGCTGTGTGGAACCATTCTGTGTGTCACAGTTCAGCTGTCCACTCAACACAATCCGTATTTTCTGTCCAGGTGACACATTCTGTACGTCACTTAATTAAAAAAAGGTCTTTTGCTCTCACTGATACAGCTAGATTAGAAAAATCTCTGTGCGACATTTGTCTGGGTTGCACTTAAGCAGACCAAGTCTGCCTAATCTAATAGTTTCTGTGTAATTGCTCCATACTGCACGGTACGTAATAACATACGTAATTTTGATTTAACTTATCCACCTATATATTTACTTGTTCAGATTGAACAAGTTTGTGGGTTTCAGTACAGCAGGCCCATTTATTTTTTTTTTTTTATATAATACACTTATATACAGAAAATGTTGAACCCCAGGGCTAAGGGTCGAGGACGTGGGTGTGGGCATTCAATTACTGCAGGGGGCAGAGGCCATGGTCCTGGGCAGGGTGAGACAGTACCTGCTGATGAGGGAGCAGGGGAACGCCGCAGAGCTACACTCCCTAGCTTCATGTCTCAACTTACAGGGACACGTGGTAGAGGACTGTTGAAACCACAACAGTGCGAACTGCTGATGTCGTGGATTGCGGACAATGCTTCAAGTAATTTGTCCACCAGTCAGTCTTCCACGCAGTCCACCCACGTTACCCAAGGGAGCACTCCTCTGGCTCCTCCACCTCAACCTCCTTCCCCCAAGTCTGCCCCCTCCCAGGAAAATTTGGAATGCGATCCGGCATACTCTCAGGAACTGTTTTCTGGACCCTTCCCAGAGTCACAAACCACTTCTCAGGTTGCTGCTGACCTCGTTCCCGATGCCCAAGTTTTCCAACTGTCTCAGTCTGTGGATGATGATGATGATGACAATTTTGACTTAGTGGAAGAAGTTTGTAAAGAGGTGTCGGACGATGAGGAGACACGGTTGTCAGACAGTGGTGAAGTTGTTGTCAGGGCAGGAAGTCAGAGGGGGGAGCAGACTGAGGAATCGGAGGATGACGAGGTGACTGAAAAAAGCTGGGTTGATAAGCCGAGTGAAGACAGTGCCTCTGAGGTGGAGGCGAGTGCTGCACCAGAACAGGTTGGAAGAGGCAGTGGTGTGACCAGAGGGAGAAGCAGGGCCAGAGCTGGTGCATCAGCAGCAACTGTTTCACGTAGTGAAGTTCCTGTGGCGATGCCTAGATATTTGCAAGTCTGGAGGTTCTTTAAAGAAAGTGAGGATGACTGACGGACTGTGGTGTGCAACCTGTGACACACCAGGATCAGCAGGGGTGCCACCACTACTAGCCTAACCACCACCAGCATGCGCAGGCATATGAGTGCTAAACACCCCACTCAATAGAACCAAGGCCGTTCACCACCTCCTGAGGGTCACACCACTGCTCCTTCCCCTGTGTCACTCGCTGCCTCTGCTAGTCAACCCCCTGCCCAGGACCCCGCCACGAGCGCCTCACGCCGTAAAACCACACCTTCGCCTCCACAATCCTCCACAGCGTTTACCAATGTGTCACAGCGCAGCATTCAGCTGTCTTTACAGCAGACGCTGGAGCGCAAGAGGAAATACAGTTCCACCCACCCACATGCCCAAGCCCTCAACGTCCACATCTCCAAATTGCTAAGCTTGGAGATGCTGCCCTATAGGCTGGTAGAGACCGAGGCCTTTTGAAATCTCATGGCGGTGGCTGCCCCTCGGTATTCAGTCCCCAGCCGCCACTATTTTTCCCGATGTGCCGTCCCAGCCCTACACCAGCATGTGTCAGAGAACATCATCCGTGCCCTGACCAACGCTGTTTCTGAGAAGGTTCACCTAACCACGGACACGTGGACAAGTGCTGCCAGGCAGGGACACTATATCTCACTGACGACACATTGGGTTAACTTGGTGGAGGCTGGGACCGAGACTGACCCTGGGGCCGCTCATGTACTGCCCACACCGAGGATTGCGGGACCTACCTCGGTAACGGTCTCTCAGACGTACTATGCCTCCTCCTCCGACCCCTCCGCCTCCTCCACTGAATTACCATCTGTGGGCACGGCGCCTTCAGTCGGTAGCTCTAGGCGCAGCAGCAGTGCCGTGGGTAAGCGCCAGCAGGCGGTGCTCAAACTGCTGAGCTTAGGTGACAAAAGGCACACCGCCCAAGAGCTGTTACAGGGCATCACGGCTCAGACCGATGTGTGGCTGGCACCGCTGAACCTCAAGCCAGGCATGGTTGTGTGTGACAACGGGCGTAACCTGGTGGCAGCTCTGCAACTCGGCAGACTGACACATGTGCCATGCCTGGCCCACGTGTTCAATCTAATAGTTCAGCAGTTCCTCAAGACATACCCCAATCTGTCTGATTTGCTCACCAAGGTGCGCCGCATCTGTGCGCATTTCCGGAAGTCGACCACAGATGCTGCCACTCTCAGGGCAGCGCAGCGCCGCCTACAATTGCCCGCTCACCGACTGCTGTGTGACGTGCCCACAAGATGGAATTCGACATTAAACATGTTATCCAGAGTTTACCAGCAGTGCAGAGATTGTAGACTGCCAGATGTCAACTTCCACCAGAACTGGTAGTCAGGTCACTCAGATTCCTCAAGTCTACAATGAGGAGTGGAAGTGGATGTCTGATATCTGCCAGGTGTTGAGCAACTTTGAGGAGTCAACACAGATGGTCAGCAGCGATACCGCCATTATCAGCCTCACCATCCCGCTGTTTTGCCTGTTGAAAAACTCACTGCTCAGCATGAAGTCGGATGCTTTGCGCTTGTCACAAGAGACAGTGGAGGAAGATACATCGCTTGATAGCCAGAGCACCCTCCGGTCTGTTTCTCAGCGCGTATCGGAGGAGGGGGATGAGGATGAGGAGGAAGAGGAGGATAATGTCGGCGAGACAGAAGAGGGTACCAGTGCTGAGTCCTTCTTAACTCTTGATCTTGTATGGGCTGAAGAGGAGGAGGAGGAGGAAATGGAGAGTCAGGCCAGTGAGGAGAGGGAATTCTTGCATGTTGGGACTCTGGCGCACATGGCAGACTTCATGCTAGGCTGCCTATCCCGTGACCCTCGTGTTAGAAGCATTTTTTCAAACACCGATTACTGGGTGTTCACTCTCCTGGACCCACGGTACAAGCAGAACCTTTCCACTCTCATCCCTGCAGAGGAAAGGAGTATGAGAGTGAATAAATATCAACAGGCCCTGCTGCACAAGCTGAAACAATCCTTCGCATCTGATGCCACTAGCGGCAGAGGGCATGGTTCTGTGGGCCAAGTAGCGGGGGAGAGGAGGTGAGCAGGCAGCTTGTCCAGCACTGGCAGGGGAACGCTCTCCAAGGCTTTTGCCAGTTTTATGTCACCCCAGCAAGACACTGTCACCTGTCCCCAGTCTAGGCAGAGTAGGGGGGAGCTGTACAGAAAGATGGTGAGGGAGTACCTAGCTGACCATACCAACGTCCGTAGCGATCACGCTGCTCCATACAACTACTGGGTTTCAAAGCTGGACACGTGGCCTGAACTGGCGCTGTACGCCTTGGAGGTGCTGGCCTGCCCTGCCTGCTAGCGTGCTGTCAGAGCGGGTATTCAGTGCAGCTGGTGGCGTCATCACCGATAAGCGTACACGCCTGTCAACTGACAGCACTGACAGGCTGACGCTTATTAAAATGAACAAAGCCTGGATTTCACCGGAATTTAAATCTCCTCCGGGGGAAAGCAGCTAAAGATTTACATTACTTATGTATCTGATTCCTCTTCTCTACTCCTCCTACTCCTCCTCCTCCTTGTTGTCTTTGCCTAACGCTGACCCAAAAAACGCCAATTTTTAGAGGTCCTACTGGCACTCTTACCACAATTTTTCAGGAGGGCCCCCTACAGGCCCTCTCTTCAAACAATTTTTCCTGAGGTCCACCTACAGGCCCTCTCTCCAAATAATTTTTCCGCAGTGTCAACTACAGACAGTGTAAAACAATGTTTCAGGAGCGTCAAACAGACAGTCCAAAACAATTTTTCAGGATGCGCAAGTACCGACATTTAAAAAAAATAAATTTTTTGCTTAGGGTAGACTTTATGTACTCCGAAAAGAAAAAAAATGTTTGGAGGCTCAACAAAAGCCATTTCACTGCATTCTCAGTCGGACAAAGTCATTGGTGGTGTCGGGCTAAATTTTTGGGTGCTTCACCAGCTACCGCATACTAACTCAGTCACTCTGTTGTCACTGCCACCATACAGGGCCACAAAAAATGTTTATGTGGTTCGCCTGCTCCCGCAGTGTCACTCGCTCACTCTGTTGTCACCAACATAGTGGTTTGCACTATAGCAGCCAAAGTCTGCACATTCCCCTTTTTATCTCCAAGTGATCTATACTGCACGTCACGTAATAAGATAGGTATTTTTGCTCTCAGTGATACAAATCCATTTCATAAAATCCTTTTTCTCTTTAACTGATCTATACTGAACGTCACTTTTAAAAATACGTCTTTTTCCTCTCTTTCTCTCTCTCCAAACTATTTTTTCGGATAAGTGCCATATACGGTATTAAACTGCGAAGAATACATAGAACACATACCACACTTGATCAAGCTCATAGTTGACAACTGTACCGGTTGATGCTAAATTTTTAAGTTGGGGTCCTGCGTCGTCATTCGAACTCCATCCGGCTGTTGTCACCACCACACACGCTAGCCAAGGGGGCACTCCTCTGGCTCTTCCAGCTCAACCTCCTTCTCCCCTGCCTGCCCCCCACCTACAGGCCCTCTCTCCAAACAATTTACCCGGGACGTATTAGATATTGTACTGATTTTTTTTTTTTTGTTCTTCTTTTAATTGCCTCCTGCGATAGTGCGATAGATGGGAATCAAACCCGGGTCAACTGCTTGGGAAGCAGCTATGCTCACCACTTTACCACCAACAGCCACAGCAACTGATAAGAACAGATACTAAACTTGATGTAAGCCAACATTTCGACAATCGATAACCCGAAACGGGTCCGCCGTCGAGCCCGGTGTTCGGCCACCCTGAACATTTCACATACTCTGACCGAGTCTGACCCTGGGGCCGCTCATGTACTGCCCACTTGGAGGATTGCGGGGCCTGCCTCATTCAATGTTTGTCAGAATTACTATGCCACTTTCTCCAACCCCTCCTCTTCCACCTTCGAATTGCCATCCGTGCTTCACCTCCTTCTACCTCAGTCTAATTCGGTCACTCTGTCGTCACCGCCATGCTGCGTCAGGCTAAATTTTTGGGTGGCTCACCTGCAACCTCATCTAACTTGGTCACTTGTTGGTGTCACCGCCATGCTGTGTCAGGCTTATGCCTGCATCGTGTGGTGGGGGATAGGAGAGCAGTGCCAGCATGGGCATGGGTGATGGACCTTCGTTGCACCTAGTTGGGTGCTTCCCTATATATTCCCACCATGCCAGCCATGGGTTGTACATTAACTAATAACAGGGAAAACAAATAAAATATTTTACAGGAGGGTCAACCGCAGACACTCCAAAACAATTTTACATGAGGGAGTGTCTCCCGGGCTGCCATCGTGTTCGGTCAGGCTGTCAGTAGGTACACCACCTCTGTCATCCGCAGAAGCGGCCACTATGAGGAAGGCCACGGCAAGAACATCCCCTTTTCAATTGAGTGCAAGTGTAGAATTGTAGGAGGATGACACTTTTCTTCCGCAGTGGATTCACTTTCCCCTTTATCACTGCCAGACAACAGTTGGTGAAAAAGTAATTGGCAATGATGAAGAAAATGTAACGGTGCAGTGGACCGTCTGTGATGCAAAACCTATATATTCCCACCATGCCAGCCATGGGTTGTACATTAACTAATAACAGGGAATACAAAAAATATATTTTACAGAAGGGTCAACTACAGACACTCCTAAACAATTTTTTAGGCGGGTCAACTTCGGACACTCCAAAACACATTTTTGGGAGGCTCGCCTACAGACATTTGACTGCTACCTCAATCTAACTTGGTCACTTGTTGGTGTCACTACACTGTCACCATGATGTGTCAGGCTTATGCCTGTGTCGTGGGGCGGGGGATAGCACAGCAGTGCCAGCATGAGCAGTGGTGTCACCTGCAGGCGGTGATGGACCTTCGTTGCACCTAGTTGGGTGATTCCCTAACATGTGATGGGCATGTTCCTCACCTTTCTTTGTCTGGGTGAGCACAATTGCCATGAGGGTAACCACCAGGCTGTTGCCTGAGAATTTTGGGTAATGGTGGGATTAGGCAGCCTCAGAGGCATCCATGCATGCTGCCCCTGCTGTTTTCCTGTCCATTTTCTGTTGTTTCCAGGTTTTCAGCCAGCCTT
>ONZH01029668.1:0-17122 GCA_900303285.1 Rhinella marina | reverse complement strand
GCACCTAGTTGGGTGCTTCCCTATATATTCCCACCATGCCAGCCATGGGTTGTACATTAACTAATAACAGGGAAAACAAAAAAAATATTTTACAGGAGGGTCAACCGCAGACACTCCAAAACCATTATGGAAGCGCTCACTTGTATGTTTTAGCTGCCGGGGGGCCGGGACCCCCCATCAGACCTCAGATCAGCCCAGCGTGCACCATAACAATAAAATAAGGAGGAGCCGCGGCAGGACAAGTAAGTGAAGTTTTTTATTTTATTGCTATGGGGCACGTTGGGCTCATCTGAGGTCTGATGGGGGCACAGAGTGGTCTCATGGGGGCACTGTGAGCTGGTCTGAGGTCTGATGGGGGCACAGAGTGGTCTCATGGGGGCACTGTGGGCTGGTCTGAGGTCTGATGGGGGCACAGAGTGGTCTCATGGGGGCACTGTGGGCTGGTCTGAGATCTGATGGGGCACTGTGGACTGATCTGAGGTCTGATGGGGGAACGCTGGGCTGATCTGAGGTCTGATGGGGGCACAGTGGGCTGATCTGAGGTCTGATGGGGGAACGCTGGGCTGATCTGAGGTCTGATGGGGGCACAGTGGGCTGGTTTGAGGTCTGATGGGGCACAATGGGCTGTTCTGAGGTCTGATGGGGGCATAATGGGCTGTTCTGAGGTCTGATGGGGGCACCAGTGGGATGATCTGAGGTCTGATGGGGGCCTGATGTGATGTCCTGAAATTTATGGGGGGTCAGATATGAGGTCTGATGAAAAATATTTTTTTCTCATTTTCCTATTCTAAAATCTGGTGTGCGTCTTATCTTCGGGTGCGTCTTATGAAAAATTATTATGAAAGTGAAAAATACGGTACTTTCCTTTATTACATAAGTAAAAGTTTTTTTCTTATCTTTTAGGTTGGATATGCAGCATGTGTAAGGCTTCATTCACACGTCCGCAAGTGTTTTGCGGTCCGCAAATTGTGGATCCGCAAAACACGGACACCAACCATGTGCGTTCCGCAGTTTGCGGACCGCACATGGCCGGCTTTATAATTGAAATGCCTTTTCTTGTCCGTGGCTCCGGACAAGAATAGGACATATTCTATTTTTTTGCGGGGCCGCGAAACTGAAGTGCGGATGCGGACAGTGTGCTGTCCGCATCTTTTGCAGCCCCATTGAAAATGAATGGGTTCGCAACCGTTCCGCAAATTTGCGCAACAGATGCGGACCCATTATGCGGAAGTGTGAATGGACCCTAACTGAGGAAAAAAAAGGGAAAAGCGGGGGTGCCTGGTTTACACAAGTGCCCAAAATAAAAATAAAAAAAGTACAAAGACAGACACACCAGAGACACTACTTACCTTCCCTGGCAGCTCCCTTCTCCCGTCCAGCAGGAAGACGACGCGCAGAGTGGTAAGAAGGAATTACTACAAAGAAGAAGCCTGAGGAGGTAAGTGGTTTGTGTTTGTTTGTTTTCTATTTTTCAGGATGGTGAATGCAGAGGACTACGTCAGATTCGTTGGATTACGTCAGACCAGCTTTTTTATTTTTTAAAGAAAATGGTCAAACAGGGGTCTGGGGGAGTAATTATTTCAATAAAATATTTTATAAGTGTGTGTTTTTTTTCCACACTGCAGTTTTAGTAATCATGGCTATCTGCAGACGGCCCTGATTACTAATACTGGGCTTAGTGCTTGCCGGTATGGCCAGCACTAACCCCCAACATCTATTACCTCGGCACCCACCGCCACCAGGGGTGTCGGGAAGAGCTGGGTACCCGTAGGACCGGACCTTCTAAATTGAGGATCCGGTTCTGGGGCAGCGGCAGACTGTTACTGTTAGGCTGGGAAGGGCCAATAACCGTGTCCCTTCCCACCCTGGTAGTGCCAGGCTGCCGCTGCTGGTTTTATCTGGCTGGAGAAGGAAAAAAGGGGGGACCCCACTCCATTTAAAAAAAAAAATAATTAAATAATTTAAAAAAATAAAAAAGCTGGTCCGACGTAATCCAACGAATCCGACGTAGTCCTCAGCATTCACCATCCTGCAAAATAGAAAATAAACAAACAAACAAACACAAACCACTTACCTCCTCCTTCTCAGGCTTCTTCTCCTCAGCAGCGGAGCCTCTTCATTACATTATGCCCTCTGCTGGTGAATGAAAAAAATTACACCTTGAATTCTTCCATGAAAAAAAAAAACGTGATAGGTGACGGATCCGTCATGAACTCCATTGAAAGTCAATGGGGACGGACCCGTTTACTATAGTGTCACACCAAACGGATCCGTCCCCATTAACTTGCATTGGGGGCATGACGGATCTGTCTTGATGCGAGGAAGGGGACTCGAGCAATGCGCTCGAGTACACTCGGTGTTCAGCCGAACACCGAGCGGACCCGAGCGTAGGCATGCTCGGCCGAACAGCGAGTTTGGCTGAGCATGCTCGCTGAACACTATTGGAGACTTCATTCAGGGCTTCCGTCGCAGATTCCATTAAAAAGACTGGACAAAAAAGTTCTGTATGCTGGAATTCTGAACAGACTCCATTGTAGGCAATGCAGTCTGTTCAGGTCAGTTACAATGGCATGCAAAACACTTGATCAATATTACTGTTTCTGTGAACAGTTAAGCAAGTTGAAGCAAGTTCAACATTTTAAGCAATATCAGTGTTTTTTTTTGTTTTGCACACTTTTAGAGTGAATAAATAAAAGCAGTATCTTCCAAGTATGGGAGCCTAAGGAGATTTGAGCACTCAAATAACTTTGATCATGCTCTCAGATCTTAAACAGTCTGTTAGGGTTAAGGCTTGTTCACTATCAATATTATAGTATAGTGTTTTCAGATTGCTAGTTCCTTATTAATATAATTGAGAAATGGCAGTTAACAGGAATATTGGAGGTCATGAGAAGGTCTGGAAGACCAAGAAAATTTTTAGAGACAGCTGCTTTAAGGATTGCTAGAAAGGCAAATCAGAACCCCCGTTTGACTGCAAAAGACCTTCAGGAAGATTAAGAAGACTCTGGAGTTGTGGTATATTGTTCTATTGTTCAGCAAAACCTCAGAATAAAATCTCTCCTGCGTCCTCACCACAAAATTCAGCATCAGAAGTTTGCAAAAGAACATCTTAACAAGCTGATGCATTTTGGAAACAAGTCCTGTTGACTGGTGAGGTTAAAATAGAACTATTTGGCAAGCCAATAGCAATAGGAACATTTTAATGGATAGAGGGAAGAATGGATTCCATCAAATTTCAGCAAATTCTGGAAGCAAACATAGCACCAGCTGTAAAAAAGCTGAAGCTGAAAAATGATGGCTTCTACAAATGGATAATGATCCTAAACACATGACAAATACGACGATAATCCATGTCCAAAGGAGCAAGCTGAAAGTTTTAACATGGCCCTTACAGTCCCCTGATATAAACATCATTGAAAATCTGTAGATAGACCTCAAAAGAGCAGTGCATGCAAGAAAACACAGGAATCTCACAGAACTAGAAGACTTTTGCAAGGAAGAACAAATGAAAATCCCTCAAACAAGAATTGGAAGACTGTTGGCTGGCTACAAAAAGTACTTACAAGTTGTGATATTTGCCAAAGGGGGTGCTACTAGGTACTAACCATGTAGAGTGCCCAAAGTTTTGTTTCAGGCCCTTTTCCTTTTTTTGTTATTTTGAAAAGAATTGTTTTTGCTTGAAATACATGGAGAATGAGTCATCTTTAACTGTATGCCTTTTGGAAATTTTAACTTCAACATAGTTAACTGTTTATTTTGAACTGGAGTTCCCAAACTTTTGCATGCTACTTTATTTTAAATACAAGTGTAGAGATGAGCTAACGATTTTGTAATGAACCGGGTTCATTACGAACTTTCAAAAATTTTGTCTGGCATCCGAACTCAAAGTTCCTCAAGTTTATTTCGAGTTAATGCAGTAAAATGGCACGCTGTAAATGAGGGTGGATGGCTTTTTTGAGCGTCTGACAGAAAACGATCTTAGGGGCAATGTACAGTCACAATCAAGCTTCTATTCTAGTGTGAGGGATATTGAAGGAAAAGACTACAATCAGAAAGAAGAATAATTGTGTACAATAGGTAAAGGCAGGGTAAGCTGTCAGCCAGGGAGTGAGAAGTGGGGAGCTGAGGCATCATTTATTTATAACACAGCAGCAACTGCTGCAGAACATCAAAAGAAGCTACCTGCAAGTACATTCATTTTTTTTTATGTCAACATAAATACATTTTTGTGTGTTCTGTGTTTGAGAAATAACAGTTGGGAGGGGGTAAGCTTGAAACACATGTTTTACCATCCACAGGATAGATGTAGCATTTAAAGTCTCTTCAAAAACACCTGAAATACTGGTCCAAACTCAATGTCATCATTTTTAAGTTTAGAAAAATAGGTGATAATTGCATAGTAGTTTGACAACTTATGTTTTACACTAAGAAAAGCTTTATTCTGAATCTGCATATTTTAACACACAGAAAACATTAGCCTAACTTTGTTAGTGGTGCCAATACTGCAGTGTTTCCAAAGTGAACTGTCAGATTTGAAAACTGTTCCATACTTTGTGTTACTGTTTACATTTAGGCCCAAAAATGTTAGGGATACAGAAGAGCCAGAATATGGGTAGTAGCAGCACCAGTTATATGGCCAGAAGTAGCAGTAGTAGTAGGCCACAGTTGTCCCTAGCTACGGAAAGGTGCAAAGTTTTAATGGAGGAGGAAGAGGATGAGATTGTGGATTGGATCGCTCACTCCCCCTCTCAGTTGCAGTAGGATGACATGGAGCTGACTTCTGAGTCTGACATTGTGTCATGGAGCCAGGGGTCACAGTGCTTCTCCTCCTTGCAGCCCCAGAGAAGGCTTTCAGTGAAGTCATGTGTCTCTTTATTGCCCTTTCCTAGTGGGTCACCTACTCGCCCAGCAATCTGCTGGTACACAAGCTTAATTCCCACCTGGCCAAATTGCTGGCCGTGCAGTTGATGT
The DNA here is from genome assembly GCA_900303285.1 of Rhinella marina. NCBI lineage: Eukaryota > Metazoa > Chordata > Amphibia > Anura > Bufonidae > Rhinella > Rhinella marina. The sequence continues at coordinate 12,151 of ONZH01029668.1, read as the reverse complement.
TGTACCACTTAGTCGAGTCTGCTGCCTTTAGGGAGCGGATGGTGTGCGCTCAGCCTTGCTGGAAAATACTTAATTCCCCTTATTTATCCCAAAAATTCATCCATGCATTGCACTCGGTGTGGTGTATTTGTAAACACGTTCTTTGTTAATGCCGTCAAACGTGCATTTACCCATAGCTAGGTATATCACTGTCACTCAGACATGATTTACTATTGCTGTCATTGCGCCCAGAGGGCAAAAATCCATAACAAATGAACAAAAAGAAATAATTTTGCTGACTTCTGAGTCTGACATTGTGTCATGGAGCCAGGGGTCACAGTGCTTCTCCTCCTTGCAGCCCCAGAGAAGGCTTTCAGTGAAGTCATGTGTCTCTTTATTGCCCTTTCCTAGTGGGTCACCTACTCGCCCAGCAATCTGCTGGTACACAAGCTTAATTCCCACCTGGCCAAATTGCTGGCCGTGCAGTTGCTGTTGTACCACTTAGTCGAGTCTGCTGCCTTTAGGGAGCGGATGGTGTGCGCTCAGCCTTGCTGGAAAATACTTAATTCCCCTTATTTATCCCAAAAATTCATCCATGCATTGCACTCGGTGTGGTGTATTTGTAAACACGTTCTTTGTTAATGCCGTCAAACGTGCATTTACCCATAGCTAGGTATATCACTGTCACTCAGACATGATTTACTATTGCTGTCATTGCGCCCAGAGGGCAAAAATCCATAACAAATGAACAAAAAGAAATAATTTTCCTAAAATGTCCTAGGAGTCTAGAGGGTGTTATTTACCAATTTTCAGGGCATTTGGAGCTTATTTGGTTTGGTCAGAAGTGATTCGGGTGTGAACTTAACTTTTTGAAAAATTTGGCAAACCTGAACAGAACCTAAAATAGTTCACTTATGTTTACGGTCCTTGGTTCGGATTTTAGAGCTACCTTTCTAGTTCATTAACCCTTATATGTGATTTGACAGTAAACTAGCAGGGAAAGTATCATGCATAGTAAATTTTACAGTGTGCCTTACTCCCTCAGTTACTGCCAAGCCAACTTTTTATGGCGGTCAGTAATGAGCCTTGGGTTAGGGCGCCATCTTTTTACAGAGGCACTTTAGCCAAAGGCCACCAAAGCACTATTGCTCCGTGCTTACATCTACCAGAGGTATCTGAGAGTTAGAAGAATGATCAGATGCCATGATGAGTAGAGATGAGCGAGTAGTGTTCGATCGAGCTGGTATTCGATCGAATACTACGCTATTCGGCGTACTCGATTTCGTTCGAGTATAACGGCGATGGCGCACTTAGAATTCGTTTCCCCTCCCACCTTCCCTGGCGCTCTTTTTCCACCAATCACCATGCAGGAGGGGTATGACAGGCACGCTGAGCACGCTGGCAGCGCGAAAACGGCGTCTACATGGATTGGCTGGAAAAACCATGTGACCTCGAATATTAAAAACTCAGCTCTTCCTGCTCGTACGCATATGCTGCGTGAACTTAGTCAGGGACAGAGGCTGGAGAAGGGAGAGACAGGTTTTAGCTGTTGGACAGGCAGGAGCGTGATTAAAAGCCCTTATCAGGGCTACTATAGTGCAGTACAGTGATAGCTTTACTACAATATAGACTTTACAGAGAACGGCTGCTGTATTCAGGGATAGCTGCTGGAGTAGGGACAGAGAGAGGCATTAGTGGTGTATTAGGTGCTCTGCTACATACCAAACTATATTTGGCACTACTGCTGTGTACCTTGAACTATAAAATATATAGGCCTTATAATTGGCAACTGTACTGTGCGTTCTCTTGCAAACTAATTTAAATACCTGGTGTTAATACCCACCGTCTGAACAGTTAGTAAACGGCTGTGTACCTTGAACTATAAAATATATAGGCCTTATAATTGGCAACTGTACTGTGCGTTCACTTGCAAAATAATTTAAATACCTGGTGTTAATACCCACCGTCTGAACAGTTAGTACACGGCTGTGTACCTTGAACTATAAAATATATAGGCATTATAATTGGCAACTGTACTGTGCGTTCTCTTGCAAACTAATTTAAATACCTGGTGTTAATACCCACCGTCTGAACAGTTAGTACACGGCTGTGTACCTTGAACTATAAAATATATAGGCCTTATAATTGGCAACTGTACTGTGCGTTCTCTTGCAAACTAATTTAAATACCTGGTGTTAATACCCACCGTCTGAACAGTTAGTACACGGCTGTGTACCTTGAACTATAAAATATATAGGCCTTATAATTGGCAACTGTACTGTGCGTTCTCTTGCAAACTAATTTAAATACCTGGTGTTAATACCCACCGTCTGAACAGTTAGTACACGGCTGTGTACCTTGAACTTTAAAATATATAGGCCTTATAATTGGCAACTGTACTGTGCGTTCACTTGCAAAATAATTTAAATACCTGGTGTTAATACCCACCGTCTGAACAGTTAGTACACGGCTGTGTACCTTGAACTATAAAATATATAGGCATTATAATTGGCAACTGTACTGTGCGTTCTCTTGCAAACTAATTTAAATACCTGGTGTTAATACCCACCGTCTGAACAGTTAGTACACGGCTGTGTACCTTGAACTATAAAATATATAGGCCTTATAATTGGCAACTGTACTGTGCGTTCTCTTGCAAACTAATTTAAATACCTGGTGTTAATACCCACCGTCTGAACAGTTAGTACACGGCTGTGTACCTTGAACTATAAAATATATAGGCCTTATAATTGGCAACTGTACTGTGCGTTCTCTTGCAAAATAATTTAAATACCTGGTGTTAATACCCACCGTCTGAACAGTTAGTACACGGCTGTGTACCTTGAACTTTAAAATATATAGGCCTTATAATTGGCAACTGTACTGTGCGTTCTCTTGCAAACTAATTTAAATACCTGGTGTTAATACCCACCGTCTGAACAGTTAGTACACGGCTGTGTACCTTGAACTATAAAATATATAGGCCTTATAATTGGCAACTGTACTGTGCGTTCTCTTGCAAAATAATTTAAATACCTGGTGTTAATACCCACCGTCTGAACAGTTAGTACACGGCTGTGTACCTTGAACTATAAAATATATAGGCCTTATAATTGGCAACTGTACTGTGCGTTCTCTTGCAAACTAATTTAAATACCTGGTGTTAATACCCACCGTCTGAACAGTTAGTACACGGCTGTGTACCTTGAACTATAAAATATATAGGCCTTATAATTGGAAACTGTACTGTGCGTTCTCTTGCAAACTAATTTAAATACCTGGTGTTAATACCCACCGTCTGAACAGTTAGTACACGGCTGTGTACCTTGAACTTTAAAATATATAGGCCTTATAATTGGCAACTGTACTGTGCGTTCTCTTGCAAACTAATTTAAATACCTGGTGTTAATACCCACCGTCTGAACAGTTAGTACACGGCTGTGTACCTTGAACTATAAAATATATAGGCCTTATAATTGGCAACTGTACTGTGCGTTCTCTTGCAAACTAATTTAAATACCTGGTGTTAATACCCACCGTCTGAACAGTTAGTACACGGCTGTGTACCTTGAACTATAAAATATATAGGCCTTATAATTGGCAACTGTACTGTGCGTTCTCTTGCAAACTAATTTAAATACCTGGTGTTAATACCCACCGTCTGAACAGTTAGAACACGGCTGTGTACCTTGAACTATAAAATATATAGGCCTTATAATTGGCAACTGTACTGTGCGTTCTCTTGCAAACTAATTTAAATACCTGGTGTTAATACCCACCGTCTGAACAGTTAGTACACGGCTGTGTACCTTGAACTTTAAAATATATAGGCCTTATAATTGGCAACTGTACTGTGCGTTCTCTTGCAAACTAATTTAAATACCTGGTGTTAATACCCACCGTCTGAACAGTTAGTACACGGCTGTGTACCTTGAACTATAAAATATATAGGCCTTATAATTGGCAACTGTACTGTGCGTTCTCTTGCAAACTAATTTAAATACCTGGTGTTAATACCCACCGTCTGAACAGTTAGTACACGGCTGTGTACCTTGAACTATAAAATATATAGGCCTTATAATTGGCAACTGTACTGTGCGTTCTCTTTCAAACTAATTTAAATACCTGGTGTTAATACCCACCGTCTGAACAGTTAGTACACGGCTGTGTACCTTGAACTATAAAATATATAGGCCTTATAATAGGCAACTGTACTGTGCGTTCTCTTGCAAACTAATTTAAATACCTGGTGTTAATACCCACCATCTGAACAGTTAGTAAACGGCTGTGTACCTTGAACTATAAAATATATAGGCCTTATAATTGGCAACTGTACTGTGCGTTCTCTTGCAAAATAATTTTAAATACCTGGTGTTAATACCCACCGTCTGAACAGTTAGTACACGGCTGTGTACCTTGAACTATAAAATATATAGGCCTTATAATTGGCAAATGTACTGTGCGTTCTCTTGCAAACTAATTTAAATACCTGGTGTTAATACCCACCGTCTGAACAGTTAGTACACGGCTGTGTACCTTGAACTATAAAATATATAGGCCTTATAATTGGCAACTGTACTGTGCGTTCTCTTGCAAACTAATTTAAATACCTGGTGTTAATACCCACCGTCTGAACAGTTAGTACACGGCTGTGTACCTTGAACTATAAAATATATAGGCCTTATAATTGGCAACTGTACTGTGCGTTCTCTTGCAAACTAATTTAAATACCTGGTGTTAATACCCACCATCTGAACAGTTAGTACACGGCTGTGTACCTTGAACTTTAAAATATATAGGCCTTATAATTGGCAACTGTACTGTGCGTTCTCTTGCAAACTAATTTAAATACCTGGTGTTAATACCCACCGTCTGAACAGTTAGTACATGGCTGTGTACCTTGAACTATAAAATATATAGGCCTTATAATTGGCAACTGTACTGTGCGTTCTCTTGCAAAATAATTTAAATACCTGGTGTTAATACCCACCGTCTGAACAGTTAGTACACGGCTGTGTACCTTGAACTATAAATATATAGGCCTTATAATTGGCAACTGTACTGTGCGTTCTCTTGCAAGCTAATTTAAATACCTGGTGTTAATACCCACCGTCTGAACAGTTAGTACACGGCTGTGTACCTTGAACTATAAAAATATATAGGCCTTATAATTGGAAACTGTACTGTGCGTTCTCTTGCAAACTAATTTAAATACCTGGTGTTAATACACACCGTCTGAACAGTTAGTACACGGCTGTGTACCTTGAACTATAAAATATATAGGCCTTATAATTAGCAACTGTACTGTGCGTTCTCTTGCAAACTAATTTAAATACCTGGTGTTAATACCCACCGTCTGAACAGTTAGTACACGGCTGTGTACCTTGAACTATAAAATATATAGGCCTTATAATTGGCAACTGTACTGTGCGTTCTCTTGCAAAATAATTTAAATACCTGGTGTTAATACCCACCGTCTGAACAGTTAGTACACGGCTGGTGTACCTTGAACTATAAAATATATAGGCCTTATAATTGGCAACTGTACTGTGCGTTCTCTTGCAAACTAATTTAAATACCTGGTGTTAATACCCACCGTCTGAACAGTTAGTAAACGGCTGTGTACCTTGAACTATAAAATATATAGGCCTTATAATTGGCAACTGTACTGTGCGTTCTCTTGCAAAATAATTTAAATACCTGGTGTTAGTACCCACCGTCTGAACAGTTAGTACACGGCTGTGTACCTTGAACTATAAAATATATAGGCCTTATAATTGGCAACTGTACTGTGCGTTCTCTTGCAAACTAATTTAAATACCTGGTGTTAATACCCACCGTCTGAACAGTTAGTACACGGCTGTGTACCTTGAACTATAAAATATATAGGCCTTATAATTGGCAACTGTACTGTGCGTTCTCTTGCAAACTAATTTAAATACCTGGTGTTAATACCCACCGTCTGAACAGTTAGTACACGGCTGTGTACCTTGAACTATAAAATATATAGGCCTTATAATTGGCAACTGTACTGTGCGTTCTCTTGCAAACTAATTTAAATACCTGGTGTTAATACCCACCGCCTGAAAAGTTAGTACACGGCTGTGTACCTTGAACTATAAAATATATAGGCCTTATAATTGGCAACTGTACTGTGCGTTCTCTTGCAAACTAATTTAAATACCTGGTGTTAATACCCACCGTCTGAACAGTTAGTACACGGCTGTGTACCTTGAACTATAAAATATATAGGCCTTATAATTGGCAACTGTACTGTGCGTTCTCTTGCAAACTAATTTAAATACCTGGTGTTAATACCCACCGTCTGAACAGTTAGTACACGACTGTGTACCTTGAACTATAAAATATATAGGCCTTATAATTGGCAACTGTACTGTGCGTTCTCTTGCAAACTAATTTAAATACCTGGTGTTAATACCCACCGTCTGAACAGTTAGTACACGGCTGTGTACCTTGAACTATAAAATATATAGGCCTTATAATTGGCAACTGTACTGTGCGTTCTCTTGCAAACTAATTTAAATACCTGGTGTTAATACCCACCGCCTGAAAAGTTAGTACACGGCTGTGTACCTTGAACTATAAAATATATAGGCCTTATAATTGGCAACTGTACTGTGCGTTCTCTTGCAAACTAATTTAAATACCTGGTGTTAATACCCACCGTCTGAACAGTTAGTACACGGCTGTGTACCTTGAATTATAAAATATTTAGGCCTTATAATTGGCAACTGTACTGTGCGTTCTCTTGCAAACTAATTTAAATACCTGGTGTTAATACCCACCGTCTGAACAGTTAGTACACGGCTGTGTACCTTGAACTATAAAATATATAGGCCTTATAATTGGCAACTGTACTGTGCGTTCTCTTGCAAACTAATTTAAATACCTGGTGTTAATACCCACCGTCTGAACAATTAGTACACGGCTGTGTACCTTGAACTATAAAATATATAGGCCTTATAATTGGAAACTGTACTGTGCGTTCTCTTGCAAACTAATTTAAATACCTGGTGTTAATACCCACCGTCTGAACAGTTAGTACACGGCTGTGTACCTTGAACTATAAAATATATAGGCCTTATAATTGGAAACTGTACTGTGCGTTCTCTTGCAAACTAATTTAAATACCTGGTGTTAATACCCACCGTCTGAACAGTTAGTACACGGCTGTGTACCTTGAACTTTAAAATATATAGGCCTTATAATTGGCAACTGTACTGTGCGTTCTCTTGCAAACTAATTTAAATACCTGGTGTTAATACCCACCGTCTGAACAGTTAGTACACGGCTGTGTACCTTGAACTATAAAATATATAGGCCTTATAATTGGCAACTGTACTGTGCGTTCTCTTGCAAACTAATTTAAATACCTGGTGTTAATACCCACCGTCTGAACAGTTAGTACACGGCTGTGTACCTTGAACTATAAAATATATAGGCCTTATAATTGGCAACTGTACTGTGCGTTCTCTTGCAAACTAATTTAAATACCTGGTGTTAATACCCACCGTCTGAACAGTTAGAACACGGCTGTGTATCTTGAACTATAAAATATATAGGCCTTATAATTGGCAACTGTACTGTGCGTTCTCTTGCAAACTAATTTAAATACCTGGTGTTAATACCCACCGTCTGAACAGTTAGTACACGGCTGTGTACCTTGAACTTTAAAATATATAGGCCTTATAATTGGCAACTGTACTGTGCGTTCTCTTGCAAACTAATTTAAATACCTAGTGTTAATACCCACCGTCTGAACAGTTAGTACACGGCTGTGTACCTTGAACTATAAAATATATAGGCCTTATAATTGGCAACTGTACTGTGCGTTCTCTTGCAAACTAATTTAAATACCTGGTGTTAATACCCACCGTCTGAACAGTTAGTACACGGCTGTGTACCTTGAACTATAAATATATAGGCCTTATAATTGGCAACTGTACTGTGCGTTCTCTTTCAAACTAATTTAAATACCTGGTGTTAATACCCACCGTCTGAACAGTTAGTACACGGCTGTGTACCTTGAACTATAAAATATATAGGCCTTATAATAGGCAACTGTACTGTGCGTTCTCTTGCAAACTAATTTAAATACCTGGTGTTAATACCCACCGTCTGAACAGTTAGTAAACGGCTGTGTACCTTGAACTATAAAATATATAGGCCTTATAATTGGCAACTGTACTGTGCGTTCTCTTGCAAAATAATTTAAATACCTGGTGTTAATACCCACCGTCTGAACAGTTAGTACACGGCTGTGTACCTTGAACTATAAAATATATAGGCCTTATAATTGGCAAATGTACTGTGCGTTCTCTTGCAAACTAATTTAAATACCTGGTGTTAATACCCACCGTCTGAACAGTTAGTACACGGCTGTGTACCTTGAACTATAAAATATATAGGCCTTATAATTGGCAACTGTACTGTGCGTTCTCTTGCAAACTAATTTAAATACCTGGTGTTAATACCCACCGTCTGAACAGTTAGTACACGGCTGTGTACCTTGAACTATAAAATATATAGGCCTTATAATTGGCAACTGTACTGTGCGTTCTCTTGCAAACTAATTTAAATACCTGGTGTTAATACCCACCATCTGAACAGTTAGTACACGGCTGTGTACCTTGAACTATAAAATATATAGGCCTTATAATTGGCAACTGTACTGTGCGTTCTCTTGCAAACTAATTTAAATACCTGGTGTTAATACCCACCGTCTGAACAGTTAGTACACGGCTGTGTACCTTGAACTATAAAATATATAGGCCTTATAATTGGCAACTGTACTGTGCGTTCTCTTGCAAACTAATTTAAATACCTGGTGTTAATACCCACCGTCTGAACAGTTAGTACACGACTGTGTACCTTGAACTATAAAATATATAGGCCTTATAATTGGCAACTGTACTGTGCGTTCTCTTGCAAACTAATTTAAATACCTGGTGTTAATACCCACCGTCTGAACAGTTAGTACACGGCTGTGTACCTTGAACTATAAAATATATAGGCCTTATAATTGGCAACCTGTACTGTGCGTTCTCTTGCAAACTAATTTAAATACCTGGTGTTAATACCCACCGCCTGAAAAGTTAGTACACGGCTGTGTACCTTGAACTATAAAAATATATAGGCCTTATAATTGGCAACTGTACTGTGCGTTCTCTTGCAAACTAATTTAAATACCTGGTGTTAATACCCACCGTCTGAACAGTTAGTACACGGCTGTGTACCTTGAACTATAAAATATATAGGCCTTATAATTGGCAACTGTACTGTGCGTTCTCTTGCAAACTAATTTAAATACCTGGTGTTAATACCCACCGTCTGAACAGTTAGTACACGGCTGTGTACCTTGAACTATAAAATATATAGGCCTTATAGTTGGCAACTGTACTGTGCGTTCTCTTGCAAACTAATTTAAAGACCTGGTGTTAATACCCACCGCCTGAAAAGTAAGTACACGGCTGTGTACCTTGAACTATAAAATATATAGGCCTTATAATTGGCAACTGTACTGTGCGTTCTCTTGCAAACTAATTTAAATACCTGGTGTTAATACCCACCGTCTGAACAGTTAGTACACGGCTGTGTACCTTGAATTATAAAATATTTAGGCCTTATAATTGGCAACTGTACTGTGCGTTCTCTTGCAAACTAATTTAAATACCTGGTGTTAATACCCACCGTCTGAACAGTTAGTACACGGCTGTGTACCTTGAAATATAAAATATATAGGCCTTATAATTGGCAACTGTACTGTGCGTTCTCTTGCAAAATAATTTCACGGCTGTGAAGGCAAAATATTGTAACCAAAAAAAATAAAATGCGGAGGGGGGCTAGCGGAATAGGACGTGGACGAGGACGGGGGCACGGAAATGCTGTTGGGGGCCTTGTTGAAGCCAGTGGGGATACAATGCGTGCTGGTGAGGGTCAGCCAGGATCCCGCTCATCCAGAATCCCTGCCTTTATGGGACAGTTAAGCAGGGGGCGGGTTACACCGCTGTTGAGGCCTGAGCAGGTTGAACAGGTGGTGCAATGGATAGCCGATAGCGCTTCCACACAGTTGTCCACCAGCCAGTCATCCACACAGTCTCACTCTGACCCTCCTTCCTCCACACCTGGCCAACAGAGTCATCCCACCATTGACCCCTCCCAGGAGCTCTTTTCGGGTCCTTTTTCAGATGTGCCGGAAGAATCCCAGGAGCTAGCAGAGGAATTTGTTTGTAGTGATGCCCAAACACTTGAGTTTTCGCCATCTCCTGCTGATGTGGACCCTGAGCCAGCATCTGTTATCATGAGCGATGATGATGATGAGACGCAGTTGCCATCAAGGGAGGCTGTTGGAATGTCCAGTGGGCAGCAGGAGGAGCAGAGTGAGGAAGTGGAAGAGGAGGTGGTGGATGACGAAATGACCGACCCCACTTGACCAGGGGTGATGTCCAGCGAGGAAAGCAGTGGAGAGGTGGTGGTCTGCGCAGCACCGAAAAAGGCAGCAAGAGGCAGAGGGCTGTCCAGAGGTAGAGGGATGTCCAGAGGCAGAGGGATGTCCACAGGCAGAGGGATGTCCATAGGCAGAGGACAGTCCAGACAGAGAAGTTAGGCCACAGCCAGCAGGGCCGAAGCTGTTCCCGGCAGCGGGCAGTCGCGCGAAGCTCCCCCATCGAGGCCTCGTACTTCTGTGGTGTGGAGATTTTTTAATGTTTGTGCGGATGACAAACTGAGCGCGGTTTGCACACTCTGCCACTCAAAACTGAGTAGGGGCTCTGAGAAGAGCAATCTGACCACCTCAGGCATGCGGCGTCACTTGGAAGTCAAGCACTGGGCTGAGTGGGAGAGAGCAAACGCAATACAACCTGCGCCCGGTCTTGCTGCCACTGCCTCTTCCCCTGTGTTGTGTGCTGCCACTGCGGTCCAGACCTCCAGCCAGGACACCTCCACATCTGCCTCTGCCTCGGCTACTTTGGGGCCTTCTCCTTCAGCCTCCCCTTCCCCCGCCTCTTCACACTCCTCGTCACAACAATTGTCCATCTCGCAGGCGTTCGACCGCAGGCGGAAGTACGCCTCGAGTCACCCCCAAGCCCAAGCCTTAAACTGCCACATCTCCAAACTGCTGGCCCTGGAGATGTTGCCGTTTAGGCTTGTGGAGACGCAGGCCTTCCGCGACCTGATGGCGGCTGCCGCACCTCGCTATTCCGTCCCCAGCCGCCACTACTTTTCCCGGAGTGCCGTCCCCGCCCTGCACCAGCACGTGTCGCGTAACATCAGGCGGGCCCTGAGGTACGCAGTCAGCGCAAAGGTCCACTTGACCACCGACTCGTGGACAAGCGCTTGCGGCCAGGGACGATACATTTCTTTGACGGCACACTGGGTGAATGTTGTGGAAGCGGGGACGGGGTCGCAAACAGAGACGGCCTACCTACCACCCCCGCCCAAGATTGCCAGCATGGGTTCTGATACACCCCCCTCCTCTTCCTCCTCCTCCTCCTCTGCCTTAACATCGCCCTCAGCCGCTAGCTGGAAGCGTTGCAGCACTGGCGCGGGGAGACGTCAGCAGGCGGTGCTTAAGCTCATCAGCTTGGGCGACAGGAAGCACAGCGCCCCAGAGGTGAGGGACGCCATATTGCAGCAGACGGAGATGTGGCTGTCGCCGCTGCAGCTAGGACCAGGCATGATCGTGTGCGATAACGGCCGTAACCTGGTGGCGGCTCTGGAGCTTGCCAAACTCAATCACGTACCATGCCTGGCCCACGTTTTTAATCTGGTAGTCCAAAAATTTCTAAAGACTTACCCCAACCTGGCAGAGTTACTGGTGAAAGTGCGGCGCTTGTGCGCTCACTTTCGGAAGTCAACTGTAGCTGCTGCTAGCTTAAAAAAACTCCAGCAACGCCTCCATTTGCCTGAACATCGGCTGTTGTGCGACCTGCCGACTCGCTGGAATTCCACCTATTCCATGTTGGCCAGGGTGTGTGAGCAGCAGAGAGCATTGATGGAGTACCAGATTATGAATCCACAGCGTGCCTCCAACTCAGCTCCCTCAGTTTGCCAACCACGAGTGGCCCATGGATGGCAGACATATGCGATGTACTGCGTATCTTTGAGGAGTCCACCAAGAAGAAGGTCAGCAGCGAGGACGCTATAGTGAGCG
>ONZH01029667.1:0-50400 GCA_900303285.1 Rhinella marina | reverse complement strand
TCTCTGTTTGCGACCCCGTTCCCGCCTCCACTACATTCACCCAGTGTGCCGTCAAAGAAATGTATCGTCCCTGGCCACAAGCGCTTGTCCACGCGTCGGTGGTCAAGTGGACCTTTGCGCTGACTGCGTACCTCAGGGCCCGCCTGATGTTACGCGACACGTGCTGGTGCAGGCGGGGACGGCACTCCGGGAAAAGTAGTGGCGGCTGGGGACGGAATAGCGAGGTGCGGCAGCCGCCATCAGGTCGCGGAAGGCCTGCGTCTCCACAAGCCTAAACGGCACATCTCCAGGGCCAGCAGTTTGGAGATGTGGCAGTTTAAGGCTTGGGCTTGGGGGTGACTCGAGGCGTACTTCCGCCTGCGGTCGAACGCCTGCGAGATGGACAGTTGTTGGGACGAGGAGTGTGAAGGTGCAGGCGAAGAGGCGGGGGAAGGGGCGGGGGAAGGGGAGGCTGAAGGAGAAGGCCCCAAAGTAGCAGAGGCAGAGGCAGAGGCAGATGTGGAGGTGTCCTGGCTGGAGGTCTGGACCGGCAGTGGCAGCACACAACAAAGGGGAAGAGGCAGTGGCAGCAAGACCGGGCGCAGTTTGTATTGCGTTTGCTCTCTCCCACTCAGCCCAGTGCTTGAATTCCAAGTGACGCCGCATGCCTGAGGTGGTCAGATTGCTCTTCTCAGAGCCCCTACTCAGTTTTGAGTGGCAGAGTGTGCAAACCGCGCTCAGTTTGTCATCCGCACAAACATTAAAATATCTCCACACCACAGAAGTACGAGGCCTCGATGGGGGAGCTTCGCGCGACTGGCCGCTGCCGGGAACAGCTTCGGCCCTGCTGGCTGTGGCCTCACTTCTCTGTCTGAACTGTCCTCTGCCTGTGGCCATCCCTCTGCCTGTGGACATCCCTCTGCCTGTGGACATGCCTCTGCCTGTGGACATGCCTCTGCCTGTGGACATCCCTCTGCCTGTGGACATCCCTCTGCCTGTGGACATCCCTCTGCCTGTGGACATCCCTCTGCCTCTTGCTGCCTTTTTCGGTGCTGCGCAGACCACCACCTCTCCACTGCTTTCCTCGCTGGACATAACCCCTGGCCAAGTGGGGTCGGTCATTTCGTCATCCACCAGCTCCTCTTCCACTTCCTCACTCTGCTCCTCCTCCTGCCCACTGGACATTCCAACAGCCTCCCTTGATGGCAACTGCGTCTCATCATCATCATCGCTCATGATAACAGATGCTGGCTCAGGGTCCACATCAGCAGGAGATGGCGAAAACTCCAGTGTTTGGGCATCACTACAAACAAATTCCTCTGCTAGCTCCTGGGATTCTTCCGGCACATCTGAAAAAGGACCCGAAAGAGCTCCTGGGAGGGGTCAATGGTGGGATGACTCTGTTGGCCAGGTGTGGAGGAAGGAGGGTCAGAGTGAGACTGTGTGGATGACTGGCTGGTGGACAACTGTGTGGAAGCGCTATCGGCTATCCATTGCACCACCTGTTCAACCTGCTCAGGCCTCAACAGCGGTGTAACCCGCCCCCTGCTTAACTGTCCCATAAAAGCAGGGATTCTGGATGAGCGGGATCCTGGCTGACCCTCACCAGCACGCATTGTATCCCCACTGGCTTCAACAAGGCCCCCAACAGCATTTCCGCGCCCCCGTCCTCGTCCACGTCCTATTCCGCTAGCCCCCCGCCGCATTTTGTTTTTTTTTTACAATATTTTTGCCTTCACAGCCGTGAAATTAGTTTGCAAGAGAACGCACAGTACAGTTGCCAGTTAAGGCCTATATATTGTATTTTTCAAGGTACACAGCAGTGTACTAAGTGATCAGACGGTGTGTATGAACAACAGTTATGAGAAATTACTTTGCAAGAGAACGCACAGTACAGTTGCCAGTTATAAGGCCTATATATTGTATTTTTCAAGGTACACAACCGTGTATTAAGTGATCAGACGGTGTGTATGAACACCAGTTATGAGAAATTACTTTGCAAGAGAACGCACAGTACAGTTGCCAGTTATAAGGCCTATATATTGTATTTTTCAAGGTACACAGCCGTGTATTAAGTGATCAGACGGTGTGTATGAACACCAGTTATGAGAAATTACTTTGCAAGAGAACGCACAGTACAGTTGCCAGTTATTAAGGCCTATATATTGTATTTTTTCAAGGTACACAGGCCTTTTATTAAGTGATCAGACGGTGTGTATGAACACCAGTTATGAGAAATTACTTTGCAAGAGAACGCACAGTACAGTTGCCAGTTATAAGGCCTATATATTGTATTTTTCAAGGTACACAGCCGTGTATTAAGTGATCAGACGGTGTGTATGAACAACAGTTATGAGAATTACTTTGCAAGAGAACGCACAGTACAGTTGCCAGTTATAAGGCCTATATATTGTATTTTTCAAGGTACACAGCCGTGTATTAAGTGATCAGACGGTGTGTATGAACACCAGTTATGAGAAATTACTTTGCAAGAGAACGCACAGTACAGTTGCCAGTTATAAGGCCTATATATTGTATTTTTTCAAGGTACACAGGCCTTTTATTAAGTGATCAGACGGTGTGTATGAACACCAGTTATGAGAAATTACTTTGCAAGAGACGCACCAGTACAGTTGCCAGTTATAAGGCCTATATATTGTATTTTTCAAGGTACCAGCAGCCGTGTACTAAGTGATCAGACGGTGTGTATGAACAACAGTTATGAGAAATTACTTTGCAAGAGAACGCACAGTACAGTTGCCAGTTATAAGGCCTATATATTGTATTTTTCAAGGTACACAGCCGTGTATTAAGTGATCAGACGGTGTGTATGAACACCAGTTATGAGAAATTACTTTGCAAGAGAACGCACAGTACAGTTGCCTATATATTGAACAAGGCACAGAAATTACTTTAGTTACAGCCAGTGAAGTATACAGCCAGTTATTTTAAGTTAAGAACGCACAGTACAGTACAGTTTACTAAGTATTACACAGTGCGTGTTTAAGTGATCAGACGAGTGTGTATGTAAAGTATTACAGTTATGAGAAAGTGATCAGACGGTGTGTATGAACAACAGCAAGAGAACGCACAGTACAGTACAGTTGCCAGTTATAAGGCCTATATATTGTATTTTTCAAGGTACACAGGCCTTTTATTAAGTGATCAGACGGTGTGTATGAACACCAGTTATGAGAAATTACTTTGCAAGAGAACGCACAGTACAGATGCCAGTTATAAGGCCTATATATTGTATTTTTCAAGGTACCCAGGCCTTTTATTAAGTGATCAGACGGTGTGTATGAAACACCAGTTATGAGAATTACTTTGCAAGAAGCACAGTACAGTTGCCAGTTTATAAGGCCCTATATATTGTATTTTTCAAGGTACACAGCAGTGTACTAAGTGATCAGACGGTGTGTATGAACAACAGTTATGAGAAATTACTTTGCAAGAGAACGCACAGTACAGTTGCAGTTATAAGGCCTATATATTGTATTTTTCAAGGTACACAGGCCTTTTATTAAGTGATCAGACGGTGTGTATGAACACCAGTTATGAGAAATTACTTTGCAAGAGAACGCACAGTACAGTTGCCAGTTATAAGGCCTATATATTGTATTTTTCAAGGTACACAGCCAGTGTACTAAGTGAATCAGACGGTTGTGTATGAACAACAGTTATGAGAAATTACTTTGCAAGAGAACGCACAGTACAGTTGCCAGTTATAAGGCCTATATATTGTATTTTTCAAGGTACACAGGCCTTTTATTAAGTGATCAGACGGTGTGTATGAACACCAGTTATGAGAAATTACTTTGCAAGAGAACGCACAGTACAGTTGCCAGTTATAAGGCCTATATATTGTATTTTTCAAGGTACACAGGCCTTTTACTAAGTGATCAGACGGTGTGTATGAACAACAGTTATGAGAAATTACTTTGGCAAGAGAACGCACAGTACAGTTGCCAGTTATAAGGCCTATATATTGTATTTTTCAAGGTACACAGCCTGTTATTAAGTGATCAGACGGTGTGTATGAACACCAGTTATGAGAAATTACTTTGCAAGAGAACGCACAGTACAGTTGCCAGTTATAAGGCCTATATATTGTATTTTTCAAGGTACACAGCAGTGTACTAAGTGATCAGACGGTGTGTATGAACAACAGTTATGAGAAATTACTTTGGCAAGAGAACGCACAGTACAGTTGCCAGTTATAAGGCCTATATATTGTATTTTTCAAGGTACACAGGCCTTTTATTAAGTGATCAGACGGTGTGTATGAACACCAGTTATGAGAAATTACTTTGCAAGAGAACGCACAGTACAGTTGCCAGTTATAAGGCCTATATATTGTATTTTTCAAGGTACACAGGCCTTTTATTAAGTGATCAGACGGTGTGTATGAACACCAGTTATGAGAAATTACTTTGCAAGAGAACGCACAGTACAGTTGCCAGTTATAAGGCCTATATATTGTATTTTTCAAGGTACAACAGGCCTTTTATTAAGTGATCAGACGGTGTGTATGAACACCAGTTATGAGAAATTACTTTGCAAGAGAACGCACAGTACAGTTGCCAGTTATAAGGCTATATATTGTATTTTTCAAGGTACACAGCAGTGTACTAAGTGATCAGACGGTGTGTATGAACAACAGTTATGAGAAATTACTTTGCAAGAGAACGCACAGTACAGTTTGCCAGTTATAAGGCCTATATATTGTATTTTTCAAGGTACACAGGCCTTTTATTAAGTGATCAGACGGTGTGTATGAACACCAGTTATGAGAAATTACTTTGCAAGAGAACGCACAGTACAGTTGCCAGTTATAAGGCCTATATATTGTATTTTTCAAGGTACACAGCAGTGTACTAAGTGATCAGACGGTGTGTATGAACAACAGTTATGAGAAATTACTTTGCAAGAGAACGCACAGTACAGTTGCCAGTTATAAGGCCTATATATTGTATTTTTCAAGGTACACAGGCCTTTTATTAAGTGATCAGACGGTGTGTATGAACACCAGTTATGAGAAATTACTTTGCAAGAGAAACGCACAGTACAGTTGCCAGTTATAAGGCCTATATATTGTATTTTTCAAGGTACACAGCAGTGTACTAAGTGATCAGACGGTGTGTAATGAACAACAGTTATGAGAAATTACTTTGCAGAGAACGCACAGTACAGTTGCCAGTTATAAGGCCTATATATTGTATTTTTCAAGGTACACAGCCGTGTATTAAGTGATCAGACGGTGTGTATGAACACCAGTTATGAGAAATTACTTTGCAAGAGAACGCACAGTACAGTTGCCAGTTATAAGGCCTATATATTGTATTTTTCAAGGTACACAGCAGTGTACTAAGTGATCAGACGGTGTGTATGAACAACAGTTATGAGAAATTACTTTGCAAGAGAACGCACAGTACAGTTGCCAGTTATAAGGCCTATATATTGTATTTTTCAAGGTACACAGGCCTTTATTAAGTGATCAGACGGTGTGTATGAACACCAGTTATGAGAAATTACTTTGCAAGGGAACGCACAGTACAGTTGCCAGTTATAAGGCCTATATATTGTATTTTTCAAGGTACACAGGCCTTTTATTAAGTGATCAGACGGTGTGTATGAACACCAGTTATGAGAAATTACTTTGCAAGAGAACGCACAGTACAGTTGCCAGTTATAAGGCCTATATATTGTATTTTTCAAGGTACACAGGCCTTTTATTAAGTGATCAGACGGTGTGTATGAACCACCAGTTATGAGAAATTACTTTGCAAGAGAACGCACAGTACAGTTGCCAGTTATAAGGCCTATATATTGTATTTTTCAAGGTACACAGCAGTGTACTAAGTGATCAGACGGTGTGTATGAACAACAGTTATGAGAAATTACTTTGCAAGAGAACGCACAGTACAGTTGCCAGTTATAAGGCCTATATATTGTATTTTTCAAGGTACACAGCCGTGTATTAAGTGATCAGACGGTGTGTATGAACACCAGTTATGAGAAATTACTTTGCAAGAGAACGCACAGTACAGTTGCCAGTTATAAGGCCTATATATTGTATTTTTTCAAGGTACACAGGCAGTAGTGCCAAATATAGTTTGGTATGTAGCAGAGCACCTAATACACCACTAATGCCTCTCCTGTCCCTACTCCAGCAGCTATCCCTGAATACAGCAGCCGTTCTCTGTAAAGTCTATATTGTAGTAAGCTATCACTGAAGTCCACTGTAGTAGCCCTGATAAGGGCTTTTAATCACGCTCCTGCCTGTCCAACAGCTAAAATCTGTCTCTCCCTTCTCCAGCCTCTGTCCCTGACTAAGTTCACGCAGCATATGCGTACGAGCAGGAAGAGCTGAGTTTTTAATATTCGAGGTCACATGGTTTTTCCAGCCAATGCATGTAGACGCTGTTTTCGCGCTGCCAGCGTGCTCAGCGTGCCTGTCATACCCCCCCTGCATGGTGATTGGTGGAAAAAGAGCGCCAGGGAAGGTGGGAGGGGAAACGAATTCTAAGTGCGCCATCGCCGTTATACTCGAAAGAAATCGAGCACGCCGAATATCGTAGTATTCGATCGAATACCAGCTCGATCGAACACTACTCGCTCATCTCTAATAATTATATATGTACAGCTGGTATACGTTATACATCTTCTTGTATACAGTGATGTGGACCATGCTGGTATAACCTGGGTATCTCCTGTATATAATTATATATGTACAGCTGGTATAAGTTATACATCTTCTTGTATACAGTGATGTGGACCATGCTGGTATAGCCTGGGTATCTCCTGTATATAATTATATATGTACAGCTGGTATAAGTTATACATCTTCTTGTATATAGTGATATGGACCATGCTGGTATAGCCTGGGTATCTCCTGTATATAATTACATATGTACAGCTTTTATAAGTTATACATCTTCTTGTATACAGTGATTTGGACCATGCTGGTATAACCTGGGTATCTCCTGTATATAATTATATATGTACATCTGGTATAAGTTATACATCTTCTTGTATATAGTGATATGGAGCATGCTGGTATAACCTGGGTATCTCCAGTATATAATAATATATGTACAGCCAGTATAAGTTATACATCTTCTTGTATACAGTGATGTGGACCATGCTGGTATAACCTGGGTATCTCCTGTATATAATTATACATGTACAGCTGGTATAAGTTATACATCTTCTTGTATACAGTGATGTGGACCATGCTGGTATAGCCTGGGTATCTCCTGTATATAATTACATATGTACAGCTGGTATAAGTTATACATCTTCTTGTATACAGTGATGTGGACCATGCTGGTATAACCTGGGTATCTCCTGTATATAATAATATATGTACAGCTGGTATAAGTTATACATCTTGTTGTATACAATGATGTGGACCATTCTGGTATAACCTGGGTATCTTCTGTACATAATTATATATGTATAGCTGAGTCACAGTATTCAAGTATTGGGTGTATGGCGTCACTACTTAAATTCAACTCACAGAACCAAAGTGCGCCTAAACAGAAAACAAAAAAAACTTTATTCAATTCCTTAGATTAAAAACTAAGACCGTGGGTGGACTTCTCACATTCCCCTTTGATTATTAAACTGCAGAACTCTCCACATATAGGACTTGGGGGGCTTTACACCAAACCTAACCACCTGTCCATGGAATGTCAGAGAGCCTTGAGACAGGTCCGGTACATATTGGAGGTCAGTACTTATACTAAGGCCCCTTTCACACGACAGTATTTTTTGCGGACTCCGATCCGCATATTTCACATGAAAAATGCGGACCCATTCATTTCTATGGGTCAGCAAAAAATACTGAGAACATACTGTGTGCTGTCCGCATCCGTTTGCCCGTTCCGTAGCCCCGCAAAAAAAATAGAACATGTCCTATTCTTGTCCGTTTTGCGGACAAGGATAGGCATTGTTACAATGGATCCGCAAAAAATACGGATGCCATACGGACGCCATCCGTTTTTTTTTGCGGATCCGCAATTTGCAGACCGCAAAACACAACGTTCGTGTGAAACCGGCCTAAAAGACATCCACTGAATCTCCGCAATGCCAGACTCCTAAATAATAGAGGGAGGTAAATGGGGGAGAAAGACAACACCTTACTGCGTGACCTATACTCTAAAACTACAACTGGTCACTATCACTTGTCCCTGCATTGCTCAACTATTGGAGCGCTTATATCATCCCTAAAATCAAACTAGCTCGTGCCCATGGCTAAGCTGTCCAAATCCTATGCCAAAATGAAATAGCCAACTGCCTCCTAAAGATTGCTCAACATGTTCCTGGGTTACACTGAACACTCCTCAAGAGCGTGAGTTAAGGCTAAATTACTGGCAAACAAACATACAGAGGAGCACGCCACCTCTTTCTGTGGCTGTGCTCTCGGCACTAGTGCGGCCGTGAGTCGGTCACCAAAAATCGGGGTTTAAAAACACTAAACTCTACCTCTCTAAAAAATGCAAGCCATCCCGCCCAGACCTACCGCGCAATCAAGGGGCGCTTGAAGCGCAACACCTCTGGACATGGTCTACGGCTGTCATACATACGGCAGACATCGTAGTCCAGGCCAAACTGGGTAAGTGTACAGGGACCAATCGGCGGAAAGTACATGTCTGGGGGCCCAGTGCTTATGGGACAGTATTGATTGTCAGAGTAGTAATAAATGAACCAATGAAAGATACAAAACTAACACTCAAAGATGATTATTAATATGTGCATTAGGCTGCGGGGAAAAGACATCGCAAGATCGTGCATTGTCAAAGCGCTATCTATAAATATCAAATAAATAGAGCACAATGTGACCCTCCAGAAAGTAAAACAAGAGTGAAACCTAACGCTACGAGCGATACATTGTAGGGAAGTACAGATATACCCCGCTCTTGTCCCCATTAAGCCAATGCTGTGGAGGGACAAGGTAGTGATGCCAGTATCATATGTGATATAATGATAAAGCCACTCCGCGTCTATTACAGAACAGGTAGAAAAAGAAAATCACGCTGGTATCATATATAATATGCTACTCTAACTCACTTGCAGAATAGCTGATCTGCTGCAACAAGATCCTCCCCATACATAGATAGAGCATAAATATAGTGAATGGCAAAGCCAGGTCGTTATATCCACATGGATTCAATGCCCGACATACCAAACAATACGGACCACGTAACAGCCTCTATAGGGTCCTATGTATGGTCAGACATATTATTCATGTAGGATAAGCTGAAATAGAAAGCATGTAAATGAGATATGATCATTAAGACCATCAGGTTTCACAGTCCTAAGGCAAAAGATCCATTGTGCTTCTTTTTGAAGCAAACATTTGTCCAGATCCCCGCCTCTGAGATAGTTTCACAACTTCAATTCCCTGAAACTGAATAAGTGTCTCATCGCCCTGATGCATCTCAGCCATGTGACGTACGATAGGGGTATCAGCCCCCTTGCGAATATCGCTGAGGTGCTCCCCAGCACGCCGTCTGAGCTCTCTCTTTGTTTTGCCAACATACTGTATACAGCAGGTACAGGTGGCTAAATAGATGACTCCGACTGTTCTACAGTTGACAAAAGACCTGATTTCATACTCCTGACCAGTGTTAGTACTTGTAAATGTGCCACCTTTTTTGATGGACGCATAGGTGATACAATCCCCACATCTAAAGTTCCCTTTAAGTGGGTTCTTAAGCCAATGTGAGCTTTGGGGGTAATGGTTGGTAAAGGCTATGTACCAGACGGTCTCTAATTTTCCGTCTATGGCGATATGTAATTGCCCTGGCCTTGCCCACCAAGTACCCTATGTCTGGGTCTGCTGGGTCTCCCCCAAAACTTACTGAGCACCTCTCTCACCTGAGTATGCCTAACATCAAAGTTACCCACATGCGAATTTTCTCCTCTCTCCGTCCCAATGTCGCTCGACGAGGAGAGAGCCTCTTTCGCAACTCAGGGCATGTTGGTACGCCGGTTTTAACATCATATTTGGGTATCCTCAATGCCTGAATCTTTTTTGGAGATCATCCACAGCCAAATTAAAATCTGACAAGCGTAAATACTGGCCCTTTGGAATTCCACGCTTGAGGGCCAGAGGGTGACAGCTGTTCCACCCCAATAGACTACTGATGGCCGTTTTCTTCCTAAATAGTCTTGTCCCCAAAGTGCCATCACTATTCTTATAGATAGTCAAGTCTAAGAATGTAATAAGTGATGGGTGGGACTCACAGGTAGAGAAAAGACCCCAATCATTGTCATTGAGCTTGTTGATGAAAGAGTTAAAAGAGTTGGCATCCCCTTTCCATAGAATCAGCACGTCGTCGATATACCTCAACCAGAATTTAATCGACGACGTGACCTCCATTAGTGCCTCATTGGAGAAAATCTCCCGTTCCCATCTACCCAGATATAAATTGGCAAAGGTGGGGGCACACGGGCTCCCCATGGCGACTCCTTTCACCTGACGGTAATATCTGTTATTAAAAAGAAAAGAATTGTGTTCCAATATGTATCTCATGAGTTGGAGCACAAATTCATTGAGGTTGGAGATATGTCCCCTGTTCCTGCAAGTAAAGAGATACCACTTCACAACCTCTCCCATTAGGGATGGAGCTGTAAAGGGCCTCGACATCCAAACTAGCCAGGATTACATCTTGTTCAATATGGATGCCATCGATTTTCTTTGTCACATCCATTGAATCACGTATATACGAAGGTAATGCCGTCACAAAAGGTCTCAAGATGCGATCTACGTTGGTGCTAATTGGATGTGTACGGCTGTTGGTATCCGACACGTTCGGCCTGCTTTTAAGGGGGTTCAACACTTTGTGTATCTTAGGAAGACAATAAAAGCAGTCCGCCTGCGGGTACAGGGGTAACATAAACTCAGATTCGGCTTTGCTGATAAGCTTGTTTTGAAGGGCTTCAGAGAGTATTACTGATAGTTCCTTACGATATGACTCACTATATACGTACGTAACCCCAAATTAAGGGCCCATATATAAGACCAAAGAAACAAAAAAATGATTGGGAAAGATCATAATTATAAACAAAATTACTTTATTAATGCAATATTCTAAAATTACATAATTAAAAACATATAATCAATGCATTGGTGGTAGCGTGGTCACACATCAGACATGAAGATGAACGGGGCAGCTTGGAAGGAAAAATAGGAAAAAATATGTCCTATAAGCATCAGTATGCTAGATCATTCATAGTACAACAGCAAATCAGCAGATATTAGTATAGTATCCTAACTAGCAACACTGATTCAGAGTTACATAATTACAGTATAAATAGTACACACATACCAAACCTTCCGTGCTGTTCCGTACCCCTTCCCCTTCCATGCTGTTTCCTATTTTTCCTTCCAAGCTGCCCCGTTCATTTTCATATCTGATGTGTGACCGCGCTACCACCAATGCATTGATTATATGTTTTTAATTATGTAATTTTAGAATATAGCATTAATAAAGTAATTTTGTTTATAATTATTATTATTATTATAATAATTATTATAATTGATCTTCCCCGATCATTTTTTTGTTTCTTTGGTCTAATATCTGAACATCAGCCAGATCATCCGGGTCAATCCCTATCATTTCACATTGGGTCCTGTCATGCGTCGCAAAAAACTTTTTCCATCTTAATTTATGAATAAATAAATGGAGATCCCTCACCCAATCAAACAGTTTGAATGCACTGGTAGGAACAAAAGACAATCCCTTAGCTGATACACTTCTTTCCATAACACTAAGGGGTCTTTTTTACAAGTTAATAATTTGAATCTCAGAGGAAGATGATTCAGACACTGGTTCTAATCTAATTTTCTTTCTCTCAGGAGGTAATCGTAGGGTTGTCCCCTCCCTAAAAAACCTCCTCTCGATTGAAAACCTTGTCCCTTTCTTTCTCTATTGTAAGTTTTACCCTGAGAAGTACCAGTTTGCGGTGCCTGTGTGGTAGAAGTTCTCACAGGCGCATTATCTGATTCTCCTTCTGAGGAGGGCTCCGTATCTGGCTCAGGATTTTTATTCTGTTTCTGACTATAATCAAAATCCTCCCCTCTTTGAAATCGGCTGTATCCCTCATATACTGGTAGTGTTTGCGCTCTTTAATCTGTGAAGTGAACCTTTCAATTGTGTGTTATAACACCTGTTCCTTCCGGGTAAACTCAGGATTACTCGCAAACTTATTAACAGCTTGTATTTGTTCATTAAGGGAAATCGTGTTTCTTTCATATACTACCTTTTCCTCCTCAAGGAGTAGAGACATAAGATGTAGGGAAGAGGCAATTAATTCCTTCTCCCATTTGGCCACAAAGGCAGGTCTGGGCGGGATGACTTGCATCCTTTAGAGGGGTGGAGCTTAGGGTTTTTAAACCCCGATTTTTGGTGGCCGCCTCATGGCCGCACTAGTGCCGAGAGCACAGCCACAGAAAGAGGTGGCATGCTCCTCTGTATGTTTGTTTGTCTGCCAGTAATTTAGCCTTAACTCTCAAGCTCAAGAGCTAACTCTAGCTCTTGAGCGCCAGTTGAGCGATGCAGGGACGAGTGATAGTGACCAGTTGTAGGTTTAGAGTATAGGTCACGCAGTAAGGTGTTGTCTTTCTCCCCCATTTACCTCCCTCTATTATTTAGGAGTCTGGCATTGCGGAGATTCAGTGGATGTCTTTTAGTATAAGTACTGACCTCCAACATGTACCGGACCTGTCTCAAGCCTCTCTGACATTCCATGGACAGGTGGCTAGGTTTGGTGTAAAGCTCCCCAAGTCCTATATGTGGAGAGTTCTGCAGTTTAATAATCAAAGGGGAATGTGAGAAGTCCGCCCACGGTCTTAGTTTTTAATCTTAGGAATTGAATAAAGTCTTTTTTGTTTTCTTTTTAAGCGCACTTTGGTTCTGTGAGTTATATGTATTGCTGGTATAAGTTATACATCTTCTTGTATATGGTGATATGGAGCATGCTGGTATAACCTGGGCATCTCCTGTACATAATTATATATGTACAGCTGGTATAAGTTATATGTCTTCTAATAAATTAAAATACAATAACCGTTGTAGTTTTTATACAGCAGGCGGAGGAAAATAGGTTTAGGATGGGCCGCTAATCATGGGTCACTGCTGTGTGCTTGCCCCCAGGCTAAAGATTGCCAGCCAGCCCCTGATGAAAATACTAGTACCACATGTACAATGCCTCTTTCAATAATTATTTGCACACAGTCCCCTCAAAAATATTTGTGAACAGCAAATAGTGCTCCTGATAGTAATAGTGTTGTAAACATTTTGTCCTCCCAAAATAATTGTGCTGAACTGATAATGTGCCAAGGTGCCCTCAGCAGTAGTGTTCCCAAAAATCCCACTTTAGTGATAATAGTGCCCCTACAGTGCCCTCGATAGTAATAATGTTTCCATGGTCCCCCAGTAGTAATAAAGCCCTCCATGATGCATCCATTAGTCATGATGCCCCCTTATAATGTGGTCATAATATTGTGACTCCCATGTTTTATTGAGCTAATCCATACTACTACTAGCAGTCCTACTAGCATCTTTTTCGTATTTCTTTCTTTTGCTGTGACCAGATGTATCCTGTATCTCTTATGATTACTTCTCATACTTGTGATTGTGCTGTGTTTGCGAGTAGGGAACTGCTGAGATAAGGAAGTCAGCAATTTAAGGAAAAGGTGTCTTGTAGAGATATTGGTCATGTATACATATCTATTCTAATGTAATCAGTCATGAACCACTGATTACATTTTGTTTTCTGGTGGAAAGGAGGTTGTACAGCATGGTTGAATGTCAGCTGTGCCTCTTGAAAAGACCCTTATACATTGCTTGTGCAGATGGATCTGAATGGTGATTGTAAGGCCCCAGTCCTCTGTTTGCAGACTAATAGCCTTCTGTGAACGCCTCCAATCCTCCAACACCTTCTCATTCAAAGATTTTTCTGTATTTTCATGACTATGAAAATTGTAGATTCACACTGAAGGCATCAAAACTATGAATTAACACATGTGGAATTATATACTTATCAAAAAAGTATGAAACAACTGAAAATATGTCTTATATTCTAGGTTCTTCAAAGTAGCCACCTTTTGCTTTGACTCTTGGCATTCTCTTGATGAGCTTCAAGAGGTAGTCACCTGAAATGGTTTTCACTTCACAGATGTGCCCTGTCAGGTTTAATAAGCGGGATTTCTTGCCTTATAAATAGGGTTGGGGCCATGAGTTGTGTTGGGAAGAAGTCAGGTGGATACACAGCTGATAGTCCTACTGAATAGACTGTTTGAATTTGTATTATGGCGAGAAAAACAAGAGGCCATCATTATAAGAAGGAGTTCCCAGAGATGCTTAGCACTTGTTGGCCCTTTTGCCTTCACTCTGCGGTCCAGCTCACCCCAAACCATCTCGATTGGGTTCAGGTCTGGTGACTGTGGAGGCCAGGTCATCTGGCGTAGCACCCCATCACTCTCCTTCTTGGTCAAATAGCCCTTACACAGCCTAGAGGTGTGTTTGGGGTCATTGTTCTGTTGATAAATAAATGATGGTCCAACTAAACGCAAACCGGATGGAATAGCATGCCGCTGCAAGATGCTGTGGTAGCCATGCTGGTTCAGTATTCCTTCAATTTTGAATAAATCCCCAACAGTGTCACCAGCAAAGCACCCCCACACCATCACACCTCCTCCTCCATGCTTCACGGTGGGAACTAGGCATGTAGAGTCCATCCGTTCACCTTTTCTGCGTCGCACAAAGAAACAGTGGTTGGAACCAAAGAACTCAAATTTGGACTCATCAGACCAAAGCACAGATTTCCACTGGTCTAATGTCCATTCCTTGTGTTCTTTAGCCAAAACAAGTCTCTTCTGCTTGTTGCCTGTCCTTAGCAGTGGTTTCCTAGCAGCTATTTTACCATGAAGGCCTGCTGCACACAGTCTCCTCTTAACAGTTGCTGTAGAGATGTGTCTGCTGCTAGAACTCTGTGTGGCATTGACCTGGTCTCTAAACTGAGCTGCTGTTAACCTGCGATTTCTGAGGCTGGTGACTCGGATGAACTTATCCTCCGCAGCAGAGGTGACTCTTGGTCTTCCTTTCCTGGGGCGGTCCTCATGTGAGCCAGTTTCTTTGTAGCGCTTGATGGATTTTGCGACTGCACTTGGTGACACTTTCAAAGTTTTCCCAATTTTTCGGACTGACTGACCTTCATTTCTTATAATGATGGCCTCTCGTTTTTCTCGCCATAATACAAATTCAAACAGTCTATTCAGTAGGACTATCAGCTGTGTATCCACCTGACTTCTTCCCAACACAACTCATGGCCCCAACCCTATTTATAAGGCAAGAAATCCCGCTTATTAAACCTGACAGGGCACATCTGTGAAGTGAAAACCATTTCAGGTGACTACCTCTTGAAGCTCATCAAGAGAATGCCAAGAGTCAAAGTAAAAGGTGGCTACTTTGAAGAACCTAGAATATAAGACATATTTTCAGTTGTTTCATACTTTTTTGTTAAGTATATAATTCCACATGTGTTAATTCATAGTTTTGATGCCTTCAGTGTGAATCTACAATTTTCATAGTCATGAAAGTACAGAAAACTCTTTGAATGAGAAGGTGTGTCCAAACTTTCGGTCTGTACTGTATACCCCAGCATAATAGTCCCCTCATGATAAATAATCCCCCGTGAGTCTCCCATGCAATGTTAAATCATTACACCAACAATGCCAACTGGATATCTATACGTGCCCACTACTAATGAAAACACTATGGGGCACATTTATTAAGACCAGTAATTTACACGCCGGTCTTAATAGTGTCTATGCTGCTGGAGGAAGCATCAAAGTTATGTGGAGGCGCAGGCCTTTACATAATTTTTGTGCTTCTTCCAGCAAGACGTGTGACAATCTTAAATCTACACTAGCTCCCTTGTTGGATGTAGATTTAAAGGCTATGTACACCTTTGGAGGCATTTTTTTATGATTGCATTTTACTCATTTTGGACTAAAAATCATTTTTTCAATTGGTCTTTATAAAAAATATTGAGCCGTTCAGTCACAAAGGGTTAACTGTTTTTCTAACTGTGTGACTGGTTCTTTCACTTTCACTTTGTGCCGGTCATCTAATAACCATTATCTGTAAACTACTGAGAGGTCATAAACACTTACTTAGGCCACATTGTTATCAGTAAGATAAGGACTGAGCTATAATGCTCATAATAATTAGAGTTGAGCGAATCCTAAAAGATTCGGGGGTTCGGAATTCGGTTCGGGCCGAATCATGAATCCCATTAAAGTCTATGGGAGACCCGAATATTTTTGCAGGGGCCAAAGGTTCTGCACAGTCAAGTTTGCCCCAACATGTGAAAACCTCAGAAAATGATGGAAACACCTTGGAAATGGATAGGAAACACCAGGGGCAGCATGTTAGGGATGCCTCTGAGGCTCCCTAATTGCACCATTTTTTCTAAATCTGGCCAATAGTCTGGTGATGACCCCAAGGCAATTTTCAGGGACACGGTAATGGTGACCCACTTAAAAATGCTGCCTGACAACCTGGCGGTGAACCCCTGATTGTCTGTCTTTCAATAAGATGCAGTGTAAAGCATGGTGGTGAGCCTCAGTAATAAGATTGCAGTGTAAAGCATGGCGGTGAGCCTCAGTATGACTTTTTAGATGGAGATTGCATGTGGTCACGTACTCCCTGGAACCCCACAGTCACCCCTTCTCTGATGTGCTACCCCAGAACATTCTCTGCCCCAATTCGCAAGACCTTTTGCTGTCTCTGTGTGCTGACAGTGGGGATTTACCAGTGTTGTCTGAGGAGGTGCTGGACAATGGCGAGACACAGGTGTCGGGGGGGGGGGAGGTGAGCCACTTAAAAATGCTGCCTGACAACCTGGCGGTGAACCCCTGATTGTCTGTCTTTCAATAAGATTGCAGTGTAAAGCATGGTGGTGAGCCTCAGTAATAAGATTGCAGTGTAAAGCATGGTGGTGAGCCTCAGTATGACTTTTTAGATGGAGATTGCATGTGGTCACGTACTCCCTGGAACCCCACAGTCACCCCTTCTCTGATGTGCTACCCCAGAACATTCTCTGCCCCAATTCGCAAGACCTTTTGCAGTCTCAGTGTGCTGACAGTGGGGATTTACCAGTGTTGTCTGAGGAGGTGGTGGACAATGGCGAAACACAGGTGTCGGGGGGGGGAGGTAGTTGAAAGTGAAGCAAGTTACAGTGGGGACTCCTTGGGGGGACTTTCTCTTGATGGGACAGATTCAACTTGGGTGGATCAGGCACAGGAACAGACCATTTTTTTTGTGTGTTTATTTAACTTTTATTTAGCACAAATAACCACAGAGATATTTATTCGTTCTCTTCGTTGCGCAGTCTGTCTGGGGTTCGTCACTTTGATGGCGAGCTGTGCCGCTCTCTCCACAATGGTCTTTCGGTTCTTTGAGGAGACGTTGTGGGCGATTTCTGCACAGAAGGACTTGCTTCTCATCAACAGAACCTCGAGCTCCTTGACATTGTGGACCAGGAATTTGCGGAACCCTGTGGGCAGCATGTGTTTGGTCTTCTTGTTGCTACCGTACCCAATGTTGGGCATCAGGACAGTGGCGTAACTACAACTAGCTGGGCCCCACAGCAAATCTTTGAACGGGGCCCCCACAGCAACTTCTTCACAACCCCCAACTTACATGCAACCCTCATTCTTGTGCCTAGTCAAGGTTGCGCTCTCTCAGACAAGGCCTGGCAGCTGCTCAGTCTGTTTCCTAGAGTGTCAGTGTATATAACGTTATTGTATAATACTGTTTAGGGGCCCCTGACGGTAAAATGTTTTAGTCTTCCTCCTGAAGGGGCCCCTTGTAGGTCTGGGCCCCAAAGCAGCCGCTTCCCCTGCTTCCCCTATAGTTACGCCCCTGCATCAGGATCTGCCCTTTGAACCTCCTGCGGGCTCTGTTGTCAATACCTCTGGGTTAACGCCAGTTACGCTTAATCTTTACATAACGGTCTGATTGGTGGGGGATGAACTTCTTCGTCCGCTTCTTGACGATCCTGGGCTTAATGAGGGGCTGGAGAGCCGCCATGAAACTGGTTTGGAGCGTCTGCCTTCTCCGCAGACAGCCCGAGGAAGAGAGCGGAACAGATCAATTTTAAGTGTGAGGCAACATCAGCACCACAACCGCTTGGGAGAGGCAGTGGGCATTGTGTTTTGAAGGCTGATGGGCTTCCGTCAGCACTGTGTGTATAGAACCCCATGGCCTTTCCTAAAAAATTTGGTTACAAAGCCGCATGACTCCTGAAAAATTGTTATTAGAAAGACGGATGAGTTTCCAGAAAAATTGTTATTAGAAAGATGGATGACTTTACTGAAAATTTGTTATTAGAAAGACGGATGACTTTACTAATAATTTGTTATTAGAAAGACGTATGACTTTACTGAAAATTTGTTATTAGAAAGACGGATGACTTTCCAGAAAAATTGTTGCATATGCAACTCAGATGAAGAGGAGGAGGAGGAGGAGGAGGAAAGCGAGCAATTTAGGAGGTAGCCTGAGGTGGGGATGAGAACTGGGTGGATATCCATGACCTGTTCATCTTGATGAACGTGAGGATGTCAGCGTTGTCGGTGGACAGGCGCTTCCGTTTGTCCGTAATGATACCCCCGGTGGCACTAAAAACCCTTTCAGACAGTACACTTGCAGCTGGGCAGGCAAGAACCTCAAGAGCGTACTGCGCAAGTTCTGGCCACCTGTCCAGCTTGGCCAGCCAGTAATTATATGGTGTTGAGTTATCGGTCAGGACGTTGGTCTGGTCCGCGACATACTCCCTCACCATCTTGCGGTACTGTTCCGCCCTGCTCTGCCTGCCCTGTGGCTGTGTCGCAGTGTCTTGCTGGGGTTTAAGAAACTTGGCAAAAGCATGGAATAGTGTACCCCTGCCCTTGGCGCCTACACTGACTTTCCCCCTCCTCTCCTCTCCAACTTCGGCCACTGCAGTCCGCCCCCTGTTGCTCGACTGGTCTGGAAAGGCCTGTAGCAGTTTCTGAACCAGGGCCTTGTGGTAGAAAGTGACTCGGGTGCTCCTTTCCTCCACGGGTATTAGTTGGGCAAAGTTGTCCTTGTAGCGTGGGTCAAGGAGGGTGTACACCCAATAGTCATTGGTGGACAGTATCCTCTTGACCCGGGGATCACCACAAAGATAGCCAAGCATAAATTGTGCCATGTGCCCTACTGTGCCAACACGCAAGCCTTCAGCCTCCTCACTTAGCGGACTCTCCATCTCCTCCTCCCCCCCTTCCTCCGACCCCAATTCATCCTCCTCAGCCCATACCCGCTCAACAGGTAGCATGGAATCACCCCCTGATGCATGGTGCCCAAGAGTTTCTTTCTCCTCCTCAGCCGCCTCCTCCTCCTCCTCAGTTCCGCGCTGCGAAACTGACAACAGGGTGCTCTCAATGTCACTGTCTTCCCCCACCTCCTGTGACACTGCTGAATCCTCAGATCTTAGGTTCCGCAAGGAGTTCTGGATGAGGCACAACAGAGGGATGGTGACACTGATGATGTGTGCATCACCACTAACCATCTCTGTTGCCTCCTCAAAGGGACCTAAGACCTGGCAGATGCCAGCCATCCACGTCCACTCCTCAGGATAGACATGAGGAAGCTGACTGGCCTGACTACCACCTTGGGGGATCAGCTGGCAGTCTACAACTGCCCTGCGTTGTTGGTACACCCTGGCTAGCATGTGTAACGTCGAATTCCAACGCGTGGGAACGTCACACAGCAGCCGGTGAACAGGGAGTTGTAGCTGCCCTTGCACAGTCCTGAGGGTCGCGGCATCGGTGGTGGACTTGCGAAAATGGGCGCATATGCGCCGCACCTTGGTGAGCAACTCACTCAACTGGGGGTATTTATTATATTTATTGTATTTATTATATTATTATAAAATTTATTATACGCACTTTGCGCAACTGAAACGCAAAACCACAGATCAATACTGTAACTATACGCTGTTAGGTATATGGCACCCTGATGAGATGTACCGTCTATGACAGCTGAGCTCACTCAGAATAAACGCACTATATAGAAAGATATTTTGCTGTAATTCTTTTCAGACCTATCCCAAAAAAAAATATGCGCACTTTGCACAACTTAAACGCAAAACCACAGAGCAATACGGTATCTATACGCTGTTCGGTATATGGCACCCTGATGAGATGTATTCCGTATTCACAGCACCGTCTATGACAGCTGAGCTCACTCAGATTAAATGCACTATATAGTTAAATATGCTGGTGCAATTCTTTTCAGACCTATCCCCCCAAAAAATATGCGCACTTTGCACAACTTAAACGCAAAACCACAGAGCAATACGGCATCTATACCCTGTTAGGTATATGGCACCGTGATGAGATGTACCGTCTATGACAGCTGAGCTAACTCAGAATAAACGCACTATATAGAAAGATATTTTGCTGTGATTCTTTTCAGACCTATCCTATCATGCACAGGAATATATCTGTTTAAGATATGTATAGTTTGTGCCTGTGTACCAGCTCTGCACACAAAGGCTGACAGCATACACTGTAGTTTCCTTCAGAGAATCAATTGCTTTTTAACAGACTGTTGTGGCTTTCTTTTCCTACACAGAATACAGGTTGATAGTATATACTGTTTTTCAGAAAGATAGTCTTTAAAAAGACTTTTCTTGCTTCCTAACTCCTAAGTTCTAACTGCCTGCTGCACACACCACACGAGCTAACTCTCCTATGTCTTGTCTGGTCCCCTTCCCAATGCAGAATGAGGCTGAGGCTGCCAATCCTAGACTCCCTACCATAGGTCAATTTCGGTCACATGTCACTGCCAGCCAATCAGTGCTGGGGAGACATAGGGGCTGTTACATCACAGCAGGCGTTCCCACAGGCTTACCTTTGCTGCTGATTGGCTGAAAAAAACGGGCATTTCACGCGGGCAGTGACGCACGGATAGTCACGAGTCCACGCTGCCTCGTGATGCCGAGCCGAGCCGAAGCGGGCAATATTCGAGCGAATCCCGAATCTTGCCGCTTCGGCTCGCTCATCACTAATAATAATGTGTTCATGATATCAGAGAGCAGAGATAAGAAGTCCATCAGGTGAGCTGACTGACGGAAGAGACAGAAAATCGAGGTTGCTACTAGAGTATCTCAGCACTGTACAGAGAAAAGGGTTCCATATTTTTAACAAAGACCAATTTGAAAAAAGATTTTAGCTCAAAATGAGTACAATACAATAATTTAAAAAAATGCCCCCAATGATGTACATAGCCTTTAACTCATTTTGAACGCCAAAAACTGGCATACAAAATGATGAATGAGACAGGTCTGCCAGCCTGCCTTCTTCCCCACCCATCCCACACCCCCTTTTTTTAAAAAACTGTTGGCAAAGTGGCATGCGTTGGGAAAAGTCACAGAATGTCACAGTAGGACACCATTAACTATCATTATAAAAAATGTTGTGTGACTTGTCGCCTTGTAGCCCTAGCTTAAACCTACAAGCTATTGCACCAGAAAACACATACATGTGTTTACATACATATGGCATACATGTCAATCAAAGTAAGGTAATCAGCCTGCGACATCACCTGACAAAGTCACATGACTACACTGAGAATCCCACCATTACGCGCCACTGAAAAAGCAAAGAAAGCGGATGAGGGACATGCGTACTGTGCAGGCATAGCGCAGGTGCACATTGGGAACAGCATGTGTATAGGAATAAAACAATATATCAATTAAAGGGGTTTTATGAGATTTTTTAACTGATGATCTATCCTCAGGATTGGTGGGACCCAACAGTTGTTTGAGAAGGTACCAGCACTCTCATCAGCTCCGTGGTCTTCTTGCAGTTTTGTCTTGGCAGTGTGAAATCTTGTTTATCGTTTAGATGGCCTAGGTGAAGCCCAGCCCCATTAACCCCTTCCCGACATCTGCCGTACATGTACAGCGCAGCGAGAAGAGACTTCCTGACAGCTGCTGTACAGGTACAGTGCACTGATCAGACGGGTGTAAAAACCTCGTCCGTTCGATTAGCGGCAAGGGTACAGCTGTTCCTGACAGGAAAAACCCCTGCTGTATATGCCCCCTGTGTCTCACAGGCAGGCAAGCTGTCAAAGTATTACACTGGTAATTTGCTGACAGTCAATACATTACAGTACACTATTCGGGTAATTTATCAAACTGGTGTAAATTAGAACTGGATTACTTGCCAATAGTAACAAATCAGATTCCACCTTTTATTTTTGACTGTTTCTGCTTAGAAAATGAAAGGTGGAATCTGATTGGTTGCTATGGACAACTAAGCCAGTTCTACTTTACACCAGTTTGATAAATGACCCCACATGTAATGCATTGTAGAAGGGGTTAGACCCAAAAGTTAATTTCTCACAGTGGGACAAAAATAAAAGTATCAAGTAAAAAAGTGCCCTTTCCCCTCATCAAGCCATATACAATAAAAAAGAAATGGAAAAAAAATACAATAGACATTAGCCATATTAGGTATGATTGACACAAAAAAAAATATGGGTCCATTATGTACCCCAAAATAGAACCACTGCTAAAGCTCTATTGTGAGAAAAATAAAATGTGTGGTTGTCAGAACATTGCAGTACTGGTCTCCAGAGGCTGATCAATAGCAACATGGTGCCCGTAAACCACTCCACCAAAATCTGCCCTCCAAAAACCATATGGCCTTCCTTCTCTTCTTATCCTTTCCGTGTGCCCAAACAGTAATTTATGACTACATATGAGGTTTTTGCCGTGTTTTAGAAAATGCTTAAGAAAATTTGTGGTGCTTTTTCTCTTGTTACACCTTGTGAAAATGAAAAATAGGGAGCCTATGCAACATTTTATTCTGAATGTTTCTAAATTATATTAAAAGCATGTGCAGTCAAAGTGGTCTGTACACCGCCCTAAATAGATTCCTTGTAGTTTCCAAAAATGGGGTCACTTTTTGGGGATACCTTAATGTGCCTTCATGGCGCCCAAAAAACATCTGGCGCTCCTTTCCTTTTAGCCCTGCTAATATGTATGGGGTGTTTCTGTATACTGCAGGATCAATAAATATTGAGGTTTGTTTGGTTGTTAACCCTTGCTGCCTTACAGGAAAAATTACATTAGAATGTAAAATCTGCAAAAAAAAAGTGAAATTTTGCCTCCATTTTCCTTTAATTTTCGTCAAACATGTAAAGGACTAACTACGTTAGTAAAATCTGTTTTGAATAACTTGAGGGGTGTTGTTTTTAAAATTGAGTAATTTATGGATGTTTTCTACTACATAAACCCCACAAAGTGACTT
This sequence comes from Rhinella marina, assembly GCA_900303285.1. Lineage (NCBI taxonomy): Eukaryota > Metazoa > Chordata > Amphibia > Anura > Bufonidae > Rhinella > Rhinella marina. The sequence continues at coordinate 27,062 of ONZH01029667.1, read as the reverse complement.
AAACTAAATTGGTCCTAAAAAAAAAAAGTGGATTTTTGAAATTTCCTTAAAAATTTGAAAATTAGCTTCTAAAAATCTAAGCCTTCAAAAAAAAAATTACATTCACAAAATGATGCAATCATAAAGTAGACATATAGTGAACGTTAATTAATAACTATTTTATGAGGTATCACTATCTGTCTTAAAAGCAGAGAAATTCAAATTTAGAAAATAGCACATTTTTCCAAATTTTCAATAAATTTTGGACTTTTTTAAAATCAAATTAATAGACTCAAATATACTTTTAACATAAATTACATAGTTTCATGAGAAAGCAATATCAGAATGCCTTGGATAAGGCTTCATTCACACGTCCGCAAGTGTTTTGCGGTCTACAAATCGCGGATCCGCAAAACACGGACACCCGCCATGTGCGTTTCACATTTTGCGGACCGCACATGGCCGGCTCTGTAATAGAAATGCCTGTTTTTGTCCGTGGCTCCGTGTTCTATTTTTTTGCGTGGCCGTGGACCGGAAGTGCGGATGCAGACGGCACACTGTGTGCCGTCCGCATCTTTTGCGGCACCATTGAAAATTAATGGGGCCGCACCTGTTCCGCAGAAATGTGGAACGGATGTGGATCCATTTTCAGGACATGTGAATGGACCCCAAGTAAAAGCGTTCTAAAGTTATTACTACATAAAGTGACACATGTCAGATTTGCAAAAATAGGCTCTGTCAGGAAAGTGAAAAATAGCTGTGTCCTGAAGAGATTAAAATGAATGAAGCTGAGCTGTGATAGCAAGCACAGTACAATGTATGGCGCTGTGCTTGGTGAGCTGAGAGAAGGCCGTGGCGCTACTGCGAGCACCAATACCTGATCAGTGGGGGTGAAGAATATATATACCGTATGCATATATTTAAGCTGTGCAAAATTAAAAATGAATATCAAACATGCAAATAAGACTGGGATAATATTACAGTGCAAAAAACACCACAATTATTACATTTAAAAAAACAAAAACCTGAAAATGTGATACATGATATGTGCGAAGAATAAAAGCATGATATACACACACTGGGGGAGATTTATCAAACTGGTGTAAAGTAGCAACCAATCAGATTCCGCCTTTCATTTTTCCCAGATCCTTTGGAAAATGAAAGTTGGAATCTGGTTGCACCAGTTTCATAAATCTACCCCACTGAATGTTAAATCATTGCAGTCTACGGGAGAAGCGATCAGACAATCGCATGTTCAAGTCCTCAAGTTTTTTTCATTGCTTCAAATCCACAAAATCTAATAAAAGTAAATAGTCAGTCCAAAATGGCATTAATAAAAACTACAGATCGCCCTGCAAGGGGTATTCTGGTAGGTAAAAGTTATCAGATCTATGGAGGTCCTACCGCTGGAACCCCCACCGATCATAAGAACGGGGGGAAGGCCTCGTTCGCCCTGTAGGCTCCCTGCTGCTCCCCTGAAATGACGGGAGCAGCTGGTTGCACATGCACGTGGCCGCTCCACTCATTTCTATTGAAGTTCCGGAAATAATCGAGCGCTCTACTCGCCTATCTCTGGAATTCCCATCGAAATGAATGGAGCGGCCACGTGCATGTGCGACTAAATGCTCCAGTCATTTCAGGGGAGCAGCAGGTGGACTGCACGGGGTACGGGGTCTCTGTTCTCTTCATCAGCGGTAGGATAGGGGATAACTTCTACCTACCAGAATACCCCTTTAAGTGGATAAAGTTCTTTTTCGGGAAATGACTTCACACTCTGGTGACATACAGGTATGTTGGCAATGGTGTATGTTCTGCTATTGCTGATAATTTAAATAGTGCAAACTTTGTAACAGACTGCCTTTAAAGGGGTATTCCAGCCAGATGCATTAATTACATCCCCTGGATAGATGGTAAATGTTAGATTGTTTGGAGTCCAAACACTGGGACCTCAACTGATCACCAGAAATGTAGACCTTGGTCTCCAGCTTCTCCCGGTGCATCTCACACTCACACCCAGTGTGTTTTTCTATACAGCTGAAAAAAAAAGTATGACAACGTATACTTCTCTGATGGAGGTCAAAAGGACATTCTTTTGGCCTATGTTGGTTGAATGGATATGGGCTAAGCTCATATACAGTATATCTATGGTGTCCAGCCGGTTGTTTTGGGACACAACTGATATCTGTGTATCACAAAGCTAGCAGCATTACGTCTTCCCATCAGATTACACAGGACCCCATAATACACAGAGGCTAGCATGTAGTGTACACAGCTCAGTGCAGTGCTGCCCCATGTGACTGGTGGGAGGGAGGACACTGGAGGTGCTGTGCTCAGGAGCAGCTCACATTACACAGTCTGAGCCGGGGAGGAAACTGCAAGCTGAGCCAAGAACAAGTAAGTGAGGAGGGGGACATGGAAGTGTCAATGTCACTCATCGTACAAAAAAGTTTGACCCTAGGGTGACTAGGATATGCAATTGCTTCAAACATTAGGTTCCATTTGAAGGGAAATTTTTTTTTATCCAATTTGCCACCCTTACTATTACTAAAACTTAACCTTTATTAACATGACTTTAATAGTTGGGGCATTTACACCAACACTAAACCTTATAATTATACTTAAGGTAATTGTACTGAAGATTAGACTTCAGAGGGAGGGAGGCTGGTGGTAGGATAAGTAGAGTATGTTTAGATAGTTGCCCTGTATTTCTGTGTGGACAATCTGTGTGGTGCTTGGTATCCTATGATCAGTGGTGTAATTTCTTACGTGTATTATGCTTCCAATAATTCCCCACGGTAGAAGGCTGTGCTGGTTACTAGGTATTTTGCTTTATGTTCCAATTATTGTTCCAATATGTCCCAATTATTCACTGTTTAGAGGGTTCACCAGTTTTAACTACTCTAAGAGGAGGTGTGCTGCTTAGTCATAAGCTCCAGGCTCCCAATGAAGGCACGCTAGTGGCAAAACATGTTGGGGGAGCTTCTAACTTTATATTTTTAATAAAGAACAACACTAAACTGTTACTAGAGATAGCTGTGCTGGTGACCCAGTGAACTACATTAATGACTGACAGATAGTGTGAGTAAAAATTCAGTCATAGAGTAGGAGGACTCTGTGTGGGGAAAGTGTGTTTTGGTGAGATAGTGTCTTGACAACAATTGTGTCAGAGTTCAATGTGGGCGCGATAACAGATTATAATATGGCCCTTTGAAGTGGCTGATGAGATAAAACTAGTTTGATGGTGATCAGACACTGAATGTATAGAACTGTACCAAGAGAGCTCTAGAGCAACCCTTCAAAGTGGTTTCGTAGAGCTAGGGGAGTGTGCGCAAACACATATACACTGTATATTGTGACTAGTGCATGTTCATTGAATGTATATTAGTACAGAAACGGACCATTAATGCAGCCCCTTGAAGTGGCTGCCCAGAGTAGTTACAACCAGTGTACCCTCTGAATAGTGAATAATTGGAACATAGGAATAAAGCAAATTATCTAGCAACAAACATAACTTTTTACAAAGGTGAATTATTGGAAGCATAAAATACCTGAGAAATTACACTGCTGTTCATAGGATACCTCGCACCACACCAAGGTTAGCCTAGATAGAAATACAGATACCCTGCTTACCTCCTTACATCCTACCCCAACTTTCCTCTCATGTCTAATCTACAGTACCATTACCTTAAAGGGTTTGACCACTTTCTGGCTACTGTTGAACAACATGTTTGTAAGATGATTAACCCTTTCACCCCCGGAGGTTTTTTCGGTTCTGCAAATTTCGTTTTGCGCTCCCTGCCTTTAAACAGCCATAACTGTTTTATTTTTCTGTTCACATAGCTGTATGAGGGCTTGTTTTTTGCGGGACAAATTGTACTTTCCAACGCCACCATTTAAAAAAAAAACCGCTATTCCACTACAGTTCTACGGGTTTCTTATTTACAGCGTTCGATGTGCATTAAAACTGACCGATTACTTTCATTCTACTGGTCAGTACGAATCTGGCAATACCTAATATGTATAGTTTTTCCTGCGTTTAGATGGTGATAAAATAATTAGAAAGTTGCCCTTTTTTTTTTCCTTGTCATATCTTGACCCCTATAACTTTTTGGTATTTATGTGTACAGAGCTGTATGGGGGCTCATTGTTTGCGGGGCGGTCTGAAGTTTTTATTGATACCATTCTGGGGTGTGTATGACTTTTTGATCACTTTTTATTTAATTTTTTTAAGAAAAAAAAGCGACAAAAACCGGCGAATCGCCATTTGGATGCTTTTTTCCGCCACACAATTCGCCGTATTTAATTTTTTTTTTTATATTTTAAAAGTACAGGCGTTTTCAGTCACGGTGATACCCATGATGTCTATATTTATTGTTATTTAGGTATTTATTTTTTACTTATACGGAAAGGGGGGTGATTTGAACTTTTATATCTTTTTTATTTTTTATATATTTTTTAACTTTTTTTTAATTTTTCTGTGATTATTTTAAAGCTCAAATATCAGCTGATCTATTGTGTTTTTTTTTTTTCTTTATGAGCAATCATGGATTTACTAGATGCAGTTAAATCCATGAATTGCTCATTTCTTATCCTGGCCTGCCATCTAGTGGCCAGAATAAGAATTGCAGTTTGAAAACTGTAATCCTCACCAGCGAGGATTACAGTTTTCATATGGTGTACAGACACCCCGATTGGCCAATCGGGGCGTCTGTACACCACCCGGAAGCGTAGGCTTCCGGGTTCAGACGCATCCTGATGCCGTGATCACGTGTGATCACGGCATCAGTAAGGCCCTGGAAGTCGCCACCGACGGAGGTGAGAAGCGGGCATCATGTCCCCACACCGCCCGAGCGCCGTACATGTACAGCGCCGGTCGGAAAGGGGTTAAAGGCACTTACTAATATAGGCTTTGTTAAAGGGTTTCTGTCATCAGATTTACCCCTTTTAAACCTGCTGACATTAGCGATGTGCTAATGTCAGCAGACCCTAATTGTGGTATTATTATGTTTATTGGGGGCCCCCTTACTGTGATAATCTTACTTTTGTTATATGTAAATGAGCCTCTAGGAGAAGGGGGCATTGCCTCTGCTCCTAGAGGCTCAGTTTTCCTATCTCCTTCCACGCCCCGAGGTCCTTGATTGACAGGGCCAGCCCTGTGTGCCGAGATAATCTCGCGCATGCGCAGTGCAGCATACAGGGCCATCAGCAGGACACGAATGCTGCTTGGCCCTGTCAATCAAGGACCTCAGGGCGTGGAAGGAGGTAGGAAAACGGAGCCTCTAAGAGCAGGGGCAACGCCCCTCCTGCTCCTAGAGGCTCATTTACATATAACAAAAGTAAGATTATCACAGTAAGGGGGCCCCCAATAAACATAATAATACCACAGTTAGGGTCTGCTGACATTAGCACATCGCTAATGTCAACAGGTTTAAAAGGGTTAAATCTGATGACAGAAACCCTTTAATATCCTGCACAATTTTCTATATTTCATAAGTTATGTGCCCTTGTTTGCAAAGTCTTTTCTACTGTCCACACAGAAATCCTGTCCATAAGATGGCCGCTGATGTAGGGTCATGTGACCAGGTAAATCACCTCCATGTGATGCCTCCTCCATTCAAATACATTCAACCTGTCATGTGCACTCCATCAGCAGCTATCTTATGGACAGGACCTCTGTGTGCACAGCACAAAAGACTCAAAATAGAAAATGATGCAGAACTTCAACAAAGACTACATTAGTAAGTGCCATATAATCATCTCACAAACACATCATCACCAATAACCAGAAAGTGGCCAAGTATAATTAGTGTTGGTGCTCGTGTTTTCAACATAAAAGCTCCAACTATTACGGTTTACGTTTTAGTAATAGGGTGGAAAATTGGCTAACATTTTTTCAATTCGAAGGGAACCTAGTGTTTGTCAGTGTGGCTATCTCAACTTATGACTGGAGAAGCAGCAGATGCAGGTACTCCGGGCCTCTTCTCTTCAGACCTGGAATGCTCAACTCCAGGTCCCACTATACACTGTGCCATGGGTCACGACTAGAAGTTGAGACTGGAGAGGAGCAGGAATAAGGCAGCTGTATGCTAGGGTCTAGTGAATGGAAAAATCAGTCTTTTCTCACACATATGTTCATACAATCTGCATGTTATCTATCATGTATCCAGGGGTGTAGCTAAAGGCTCATGGGCCATGGTGCAAGAGTTCAGCTTGGGCCCCCCTTCCCTCAGTGCTTTGTGGCCAGGGGCAGGGAACCACATAGCGTTCAAGGCAAAAATTAAAACAGCACCCCTCCCATGCCAAATTCTTGAGCTAAGCCCTTCAAGGTGTAACTTGACCAGCATGCACTTTCTATAATACCAACGTCTTCTTGTAATACAAGGGTCTTTGGGCCCCCTCAGGGTCCTGGGCCCGGTAGCTACTGCTACCTCTGCACCCCCTATAGCTATGCCCCTGCATGTATCTCATATCTATCTATAAAAAACTAGGAAATTGGCAGCAAACTAAAAAAAAAAAAATTCACACAATGTTTGCAACTAGGGATGAGCGAATCAACTTTGGATGGTACATCCGAAGTCGATTTGCTAAAAACATTTCAGCTCCGTACAGTATTAGAATGTATTGGCTCTGATGAGATGTAATAACTTCAGGAATTAATTATCACTGTAAAAAACCTTGGTACCGAACTCAAGTTCGGTTCCTAGTGGTCTCGCGCGACTTTGTGATGTAATAACTTTGGCTCATCTGAGCCAATGCATTCTAATACTGTACGGCGCGGGAACTCCGTACAGTATTACAACAATGTTTTTAGCGAATCAATGTGCTATTCGAAGTCCATTCGCTCATCCCTAGTTGCAACATTTCAGCTCAGCATTAGGCCTTGTTCTCATTTCCGTTTGACATCCATGAAATATCAGTCCGTGTTTCATCTGTGAAGATGTCTGTGTTTGGACCGTGTGTCTGTTTTTTTGCTGTCCGTGTGTTATCCATATTTCATCGACAATGCTCAGCTGAAAATTAATTTCCAACGCATCTACTATCAGAAAATGTGCACAGCATGTATCAGTGAAAAACGAAAATGTTCTTAAGCCTGAAAGGCTCTAATGCGGAGCTCAAACATTTCAACTATTGGGTGAATAAAATAAACTTATTTTTGTATTTTTTGGTGTTTGTTGCCCATGTCTTATTCTTTATTGATTTTGATTCTTGGGTCAAGTATCTTGGACTTGCACCTGTATTTATGTGTTGTTTTCTACCTTGTGCTGCCAGATTTTCGTATTTGTCTATCTATCTATCTATCTATCTATCTATCTATCTATCTATCTATCTATCTATCACATTTACTTGAGGTAGTGTTTAGGTTAAGCTATGTTCACATTCACATCGGAGTCTGTGTTTTCAGATTCTGTCAGATTTGATTGTTGTATCTTAGCGCTGCATACAGTGTTTTTTACTGTTAAAGTGATGGACATTGGACACTGCTGCAAAATCCATCGCACCCTATTGTAAGTGAATTTGTTATTGTGCCACAGTTTTCTTTCATAATAGAAATAATGACTCAGGTGGGAACAGAGTCTTAGGCCAAGATCATACTTGCATTAGTTCTTTCGTGTCAGGTTTCCAGTCTTTGACATTTAGCCCAGCTTTAGAACACTGTCCAGTGTGTGACAAAAAAACAGATATTAGACCTCATGCACACAACTGTATTTTTGTCTGTGTGTTAGCCACATTTTTTGCATATAGCACAATGTCCCAGTCATGTATATGGGGTCATGCACACATCCATATTTTTTGTGAATCCTTGAGGCCTAGTTGCAATACAACAAATTATAGAACACTTCCCATTCTTGTCTGTATTGCAAATGGGATACAGTGATACATGTAGTCCTTGCTATTGATGGGAGTGATAACAATGCAGAATGCCCACATAAGATATTTTGCTATGGTATATGTCCACTACCAATTTTTTAAGCCCAGAAATCGGCATGTGGAATTCATGCCAGAAATCTGAGGCTGATCTTTGGAATTCCACTGCTCTGCTGCGATGCCATCTTTGCCACGCAGTGAGGCCGTGTGGCTTTAGAAACATGACACACTACCCTATCTAATATAAAACAAAACTAAAATCTGATACATTATAAGTCAATGGCATTTGGAAGGATTTATTTAAAAATAGGTTTCTATTACATTCACCATGGACAAGCCAAGCTTGCATGGCCAATGTAATAATAATAATAATAATAATAATAATAATAATAATAATAATAATAATATAATAATAATATTATTATTACTTTATTAATATCCTGATTAGACTATGTGGTTATAAACTACATTTTCTGGGTCATATTTTTGTTTTAAATTAGCATACCCTACAACATTGTCTGCCACTTTGTATCCATTTACTTCAATGGGATCAAAAACAGAGCTCACAAGACTACATATAAACCTGGATCACATGTGCCTCAATGAATATACATCCCCATCATTGCTGCATTAGCTCCTAATGCGTTGTGCTCACTTTTTAATTGTTTTTGTGTTATTGTCAGGTAACATCATGTCTGAGAACATGGAGATCATGCTGGAAAATAACACCAACAACACCAGCAGAAGACTATCCAGGCAACAAGTCCTAACAATGATTTCTGCCGCCTCTCTGAACTTTAGCTCCATGATGTGTTACTCCATTTTGGGACCCTTCTTTCCCCAAGAGGTATTCTATTCTTTTAGTTTGTGGGGTTCCAGGTGCCCTTTTCTTATGTAGTCTAGAAATTAGGAAACACATTTTCTGGTGGTTAAAAGGGTTGTCCTATTACAACAACTTATTACCTATTGAGATCAGAGGCCTTTGTTCCCTCATTTGAATGGAGCAGTAGACATGTATTCATGTCTCCCTCTCCATTCAAGTCTATGCGACTGCTGGAGATAGTGGGTGGAGTAAAAATACTCTGACAGGCCCATAGAGTTTGAATAAAGTGGCAGATGATTATAAAATACAATTGGACATCTCTCAAGGTTATATTATATAAGGTATACTTGCAACTGGTCAGACTTAAGAGGTTTTGGGGGGAATTGAAGATTAATGTGTCTTACGACAGTCTTAATAAAAATTAAAAAAAAACAAGCATGCTGGCCTGCCCAATGTTAAAGGGGGGTTCCGAGATTCATATATTGATGACTTATCCTGAGGACTGCAGCCTCTTCCCACGCCAGAGACGTCATGTTAATCGGTCACATGGTCTAGTTGCAGCTCAGACCCATTCAAGTGTATGAGCCTAAGCTTAAATATCAAACACAGCCATTATACAAAGTACAGCTTGGATAACTATGAGAAGACCACAACGCTCACTGGAGCTCTTCAGACAGGTGATTATAAACATACTCTAAGGTTCACATGTTCAGAATTTAATGAAAATTTTGCAGATTCTGTGCCTTAATCCTCATTAACCCACTGACATTCTGCATTCAATGCAAAGGAATGGTGAATTTTATACCCTATTAGTATGTAAAGAAAACAAGAACTAGCATAACCTGAATTAAAATAAAGATGTCTTAAAGGGGGGTTGTCCAGTTTCCTATATTGATGACCTATTCTCAGGATAGGTCATCCATATCAGATCATTGGGGATTTGACTCCCGGCAACCCCACCGATCAGCTACTTGAAGAGAATGCAGCGCTCCTGTTTATCTACTTACTGTCAACATTGCAACAGCGGGTACGTGTAATTACAGCCCCATTCGTCCCATTCACTTGAATGGGACTGAACTGCTCCTTCCCATTCAAGTGAATAGGATGGAGGAGCTGTAATTACACCTGCTTGAAACTGCGATGCAGATGGCACGCAGGTAAAATGTGAAGAGAATGCAGCACTTGCACAAGCATTGCGTTCTCTTCAAACAGCTGATCACTGGGAGGCCTACTGCAGGGGTCCGGATAGGTAATCAATACAGGAAATAGGACAACCCCTATAATAACACTGAAGTAGCTTGTAAAATTATACCTAGTCAGGGGATCATAATGAATAGATATAAAATATATATGTGAAGTGACTCCACTGCACCTCATGTCTTGAATGGTATGTGATCTCCTTTAGGGTGCCTTCACACCAATAAAATTTTGTTATAGAAAATTTCCACTACTGAAAGTCTTCCATTCATCTGAATTAGGTTGTTTTGGTGGGAAATGCATGAATTTCTGCAAGCTTCATTCAAATCAATAGAACTGAATTTCAGTTGAAGAACTTTTCAACAGCAAAATCTGTCATGTGTGAAGGCAACTTATAATGGGTTTTCCCCACAGTGAATATTTAATACCTATCCTCAGGTAACCGATTGAACCCCAGAATTACTAGAAATAGGGTTCTAAGCTCCTCATTCCTCCTCCCTGAACAACCAAAGTTAGGTAGTTGTAGTATCTGCCTCTGTCATTCCCTTAGCCTTTGAATGGGGCAGCATGCTTTGACCACTTTTTGCTTCAATGTCCTCCTCACTGTGGTCATGCTTCACAGTCCCTCCCTTCTGCGCTAAGTGACCGCTGTACTGGTCTCCTGGGTAAATGCGTCATCTGTCACTCCGAGCAGAGAAGAGGGGCTGTATAGCAGCTCAGTGCAGAGAGAATGTAATTGTTAAGCTCTGCCTCCATTGCACTTAAAGGGGTTATCTCTTGATTCATGTAAAAAATTAATGTCAGCTGTCATATAGTACATGACAATATCTTTTTAACAAAACTAGAACCATCCCTGTACCTCACATGGATCCAGAGATTTCCCCATTCATTGCTCCAGTTGCTCTGTCAGATCTATTTAAAGCTGACATCTAAGAGATGTGTCCTTGTTCAGGGAGTGTGTCCTGTAACTGTCCCAGATTCTAACAAAAATATGACTAGTGGCAGTACAGAACTGAGAATGTGCGACCACCTCAGTGAGGTGGACAGAGAAATTAGGAAAAAAACAGCAGGTGGTGCTATAAAAATAAATTGTATTGAAAAATACTATAACTGTAATAATACTATCATTTTATTGAATAAATACTATAAATATAATAACTGTGGCTAAACTTTGTAAAAACTTTTAGCTACATGCTATTACAAAAGTATTCAGATGGTTTAAAATATGTAGAATGTTTTTTATATTTTTTATGAGACAGCACCTTTAAGGAGCAGAGTTTAGCAAAACAAAAGTTTACATTCCCACTACTCCTGATAAAACCAGCTTCACAAAAGGTATGCTTGTACTGCTCTCATCAGCCGCTGCCTAGTGCAGTCAGCAGTATAGTATAGTCAAAACTGCTGACAGACTCCATTTAATTGAATATGTCACTTTTAAAGAGTCCTGTTCTTTAAAGGTAGGATGAGAGGAAATATTAACACCGCCCTGTCTTCTCAGTGATTACATTTTGACAACAATAAGCTGAGTATTAGACCTCTTTCACACGAGCGTGACGGATTAGGTCCGCAGCCCCATTCACTTCTATGGGGCCAGGGCTGCGTGAAAAACGCAGAATATAGAACATGCTGCGATTTTCACGCAACGCAGAAGTGTACACAGACCCATTGAAATGAATAGGTCAGGATTCAGTGCGGGTGCTATGCGTTCACGTCACGTATTGCACCCGCACGGAAAACTCGCTTGTGTGAAATGGGCTATAATGATATAGTCTTCTATTGTCCTCTTCAGTACAACAAGGAGAGAGATAGCAAAAATATTAATACATTGGTTCCTTCTGAATTTATTTATTTGTTTATTTCTGTGCTTTTTTTAAATTATAGGCAGTGAAGAAAGGTGTCAGTGACACAATGATCGGCTTCATATTTGGCAGCTTTGCACTGTGCAATTTTTTAACATCGTTAATACTAGGAAAATATGTAAGTGTGTTTTCCTTCTTCAAGTAATGTCTATTATTTGTGTGCTTTCTTTTTGTTATTTAACAATATATTAGTATTTTACTGCTGTTAAGTTATTTTGTGCAGTTTTTTCTCAGTGAGCAATGGGATATGTAACATAAAGATAAAATCCTACTCACCTTTTAAATATTCTGCCGATCTCGCAAAGTAGCTCCAGTCCCCACCCCTCTGATCCCCATTGGGCATACAGTGGTCATGTTCATTGTTCGTGTGCTCACTGCAGCCAATTACTGGCCTTAGTAGTCATGTGTCATTCATGCACACTTGTTCCTGAATACAGCTATTGGCTGCAGCAGTCATGGGAACAATGAATGGTACAAAATTGATAAAGAATAGTGGCTGACCAACTAGAAGTCAATGGATTCAAGGTGCACTATCAACGGCCTAAAAAGATAAATGGAAATTTATATGAGAAAAGTTGATAGGCACACTCTCATCTGGATATGGAAATATATTTAATCTATTATTAGCTCAGATAAAATGAAACAAAATAAAGTAGAAATAATAAAATATGATGTCGCACTAAACACAAATTCTAAAAATCAAAATCAATCAGATAAAAACAGTCAGTATATCAATCTGACACAATGTAATGCAGTGTTGTAACTGCAGTATATATGCAGTATAAATTTTAATATTTCTTATTGTGGTTTTTCAAACATTATATTTGTATAGTCACTCTTAAATTTCTATTGTTGTGCAGTACTTCGATAATAAAATATATTGATCTTATTTCTGTCACTCAGATGGAATTATCTTCATTTGTCCCAGAGGCAAGTTTTTGGATGTATTTCAGCAGCAAGCAGCGTTTTAGTGTCCGCCTCCAAAACAGAATGCTGACTGAACTGAAGCAAACTGAAGCAAAACTGATGCATTCTGAACGGATCCTTTTCCATTCAAAATGCATTAGGACAAAACTGATCAGTTTTGGACCGTTTATGAGAGCCTGTGACGGATCTCACAAACGGATCCTTACAACGCAAGTGGGAATGTAGCCTTAGAAGTACGCTTCTAGCAGATGGTTTAATCTCACAGGCGGGGAAATGACTGTTTAAGATTCACTTGTGCAGTTTGGGGATGTCTTGAGTGAAGAGACGTCTCTAGGTTTTTTTTTTTTAAATAGTAATATACCAGATCCTCAGACTTTTTTTGGGGGGTAAAAAAGTCTGAGGATCTGAGGATCTGAGGATCTGGTATACTACTATTAAAAAAAAAAAAAACCTAGAGACGTCTCTTCACTCAAGACATCACCAAACAGCACAAGTTAATCTTAAACAGTCATTTCCCCGCTTGTGAGATTAAACCATCCGCTAGAAGCATACTTCTAAAGCTGATACTACTTGCTGGCGAGCGCCCATGTGGGACGCCACGTGGAACGCCGCTCTGAACTGGAAAGCACTCAACGGGAGCAATCGTTCAACTGGAGAGGACTCAGAACTACACTACAGTACGAACTAATACCAAGGAGGGGGTAATGTACTACTGCAACATAATATACTAAAAACTAATATTGGATGATTAAGAACTATCATTTAATGAAATACATCCAAAAAACTGTCTCTGGGACAAATGAAGATAATTCCATCTGAGTGACAGAAAGAAGATCAATATATTTTATTAGTACTGCACAACAATAGAAATTTAAGAGTGACTATACAAATATAATGTTTGAACAACCACAATAAGAAATATTCATATTTATACTGCATATATACTGCAGTTACAACACTGCATTACATTGTGTCAGATTGATATACTGACTGTTTTTATCTGATTGATTTTGATTGGATATTTACTATTACTATTTTTATGCTTTGATATATATTATCTATGCTTTAGTAATCCAGCGCTGGGAAATTTTAGAATTTGTGTTTAGTGTGACATCATATGTTATTTCTATTTTATTTTGTTTAATTTTATCTGAGCTAATAATAGATTAAATATATTTCTATATCCAGATGAGAGTGTGACTATCAACTTTTCTCATAACAATGAATGGTAGTTGAGCGCTGCAAGCCCAGCTCAGATTAGAGTGGCGGGACATTGAAAAGGTGAGTGTGGGTTTCTTCTTTATCTCCTACAGCCCACTGCCATGTGACAGATTTTAAAAACATTTTGGAAAACCCCTTTAAGTGGCTTATCATTAAAAAAAAATGCAATGTATTGGCTGCTTTCAGACAAGATAGAGGCACCAAGTAGGGTTTAATGAACAGAGCCTGAGTACTGGAAGGGTTTTGGACCACCCACTTGGCCCTTGCATGCTCATTTGCACATTATTTTCAAACTAGACTTTCTTAGTGATCAGACCACCGTCCAGAGACTTAAAAATGTTTGCTTGCACAATTGTCCTCTACCCGTCACTGGATTCAGTTTAATAGGCAGAAAGGAGCTGACAGATTCCTTTTAAATGAAAATTATTTCACATCAAGAAATGATTTTTGGCTCCAGTATTGTTGTTTAATGCTGGAAATGTATCCAGATGAAGTCATTCCAACAATTATTCCTAATAGACCAGGTCTGTGCTTGCTGTTCTACCATTTTCACAAGACCATTTTTAGATTACCTTAGCATAAGATATCAAGGGATTACTATTATAACTACAGCATGAAAGACAGGATACCTAATCACTGGTTTTGATTTGCATATGAATGTTCAGTGTTTGCTACATGCATATGTAAATTTTCTCTTTAGCAGTTGTCCATTCTTCAGATTGTAAAAAGGTACAACCCTACTGTGACTATAGGTAAATATGTACCCTGTGCAAGGTACAGCAATTCATAGCAAACCCACCCATACGCTTAGACTTCTGAAAACTATTTTGTATTAAACACAATATTTCTGTTGAAAATAAATGTACAAATATATGTTTTATATTCCAGCTTGTTCAAATTGGAGCAAAGTTTATGTTTGTGGCTGGTTTAGCCATATCCGGAGTTGCCACAATTCTTTTTGGGTACGTTTCAATTAATTCACTGAAATATACGTCAACATAAGTGCCAGATTATGGGTTGTGGGGTGACTAGACAGCTAGTTTGATGGGGCCCCTCCAACAGTGTCAAATAATACATAGATGACTTTAGAATGTCCTTGTTAATCAAATATTAAGGAGTCAGTGGTATGTGGCAACTGCTTATCTCCCTCAATGAACCACTGTATTTCTTTTGGGTAGTAGTTCTAAATGATGGGGCATCAGAACTCCATGCAAGGAGAAAGGAGCTTTGGAGAGTTGTAATACACTGTATATTAGTAAAGGCTACAATATCTGCTCCTTCTGAAGGGAATGGTCGGTGAAGGTCCCTAGACACTTGTCCCTTTTCTTCTCCCTATAATCTGGCTGGTTGTGCCTTTTATGTTATGGTCACTGTGCTTTGCATAATTGAACAGTGAAACTTTTATATCGGGTTAGGTTTTCTATAGTTGATTTACCGTTAATACTAAGATACAGGAATAAGATAGGCTTAATAAAGCTTATGTGAATAAAAAGTTTACTAAGCATTGATAAAATACATAAAATATACTGTATATTTGTGTATATATATTGTATATATATATATATATATATATATATATATATATATATATATATACTGCATAATACTGTGTGTATATATATATATATATATATATATATATCACATGCAGAGTAAAAGTAAGTAAGGCTGTTTTCACGTTGACAAATTGACTATAATGGGATCCGGCGGTGATCAGGCTGCTTTCCAGCATAAAAGCCAGGTTACGTCTTGATAAATTCCAATGCATGCAGCAGGTTATGTCCATCTGACAGCCTGCATTTATGCTGGGTCAGTATGCCAGATCATCTCTAATGGAGATGTGAATGCGGCCTAACAATCACTTAGCCTGCAATAGTGGAGGAGCCCCTGTTAGACAATCCAACATGGCTGACGCCCTATGGTAGTGCAAGAGAGAGATAGTCACAAAATGTCATCTTAGTCAATCACTGCCATCAGTGGAGCTGAAGCTGTTGTTTGAAATTTTCTAGCTTCCTGGCCCTCCCCTAGCTCCTTCTAAAGGTCTCCGGTGTGCATTATACCTGTACAGTGACCTCATCCCTTAGGTATGTGGCTTGAGAACAATAGAGGCATGTATCTATCTGCTTACTAGCTCTCTACATTAAAAGGTAACAATTAAGAGGAAAGAACCAGTAGTGCACTGTTCATTCATCAGTCCCTGTAAGATGAATGGACTTTGATAAAAATCGAATATTCCCAAGTGCATTCATACATTTTTCACATAACATACTTGTCTTTTAAAAGTGTTGTCCAGCATTTTTTAAGTGATGGCCCCTATACTCAGGATAGGCCATCACTAGCTGATCAGCAGGGGTGTGGCATGCTTCAAAAGGAGTAGCGTTGCAGTGAGGAGTACTGTCCACTACAATGTTGACAGTGCAGTGTAGCTCTGGTAATGAAGCAACAGTTAACTAACAGGGGTGTCGGGTGCCAGACCCCCTCCAATCAGCTAGTAATGGCCTATCCTGAGAATAGGCCATCACTTTAAAAAGGCTGGACAAACACTTTAATATAAAAATATTGCAGAATAGGTTGATTTCTACTTTTTTTAAATAATTTCTTATTCCAGATTGCTCGACAAAGTAACTGACGGAACAATATTCATAGCATTGTGCCTTTTGGTGAGATGCCTGGATGCTGTGGGCTTTGGTGCTTCAACAACAGCATCATTTTCTATTATTGCGAAGACATTTCCTAACAATATGGCCACCGTATTTGTAAGTCAGCTGAAATACAACATGATAAATAAAGATAACCAGCTGTGTGTTTTCTGGTGTGTTTGTTACTTAACATAGCCATACACTTTAGATAACTTATTCAGCCAACAGCCATTCCTTGCACTCCCTCTTCATATACATCCTTGCATGGATAGGCCAAGTGTGCATGTGTTAAAATCGGGTGAGGGTAGAAAGCAGCTGTCAGACTTATCTCCCTTAAGAGCACATTGATATGAACAGCCCAATCCTTTGCCTCCCATACGTGTTCCATTGGGGGGAGGGGGGATATTGGGACAACCCTATACACATGAAATGGTTGTCTGATCCTCCCAAAAATGTTAGGTTCGATCAACATTAATCCATACTTACCAATTTTTAGCAGTTGGCAAGTGTGAGATGACTGAGCATGCAAAGCATGTGCACCATGGACATACCCCTTTCCCAAGCCCCAACCATTTCCCCAGAAGATTAACCCGCTGTTTTGATGAATCACAAATGTTTTTATGATGTGACACACCCCTTCAGAGCACGTGCAGTCACCAAGGCTGCATCTACTGATGGAGCATCCTGACACCATATACTTACAGTTAGACCTCATGGAGGGCTGCTTTCCAGGAGAAAGCAGTCCCCCACAAGCTGTGTGTGAGATTTGCTAGCTCTTTCTGGAGATGTGGAGGTGTCCACTTTTTTCGGGAGCCTCCCGGACTTTCTAGATTGGCATGCATATATTGATCTAATGTATATAGCCAGCTTTGTAACTAGGTGACAACAATCCCAAAGAAAAGGATATGGATAATGAGCCCTAAGTATCATTACTCAACATAACTGACTTTAAAATGCAGCTTCATTACGGCCATATGAAATAAGCCAAACGCCTTTCTTTGCCCTTCCACCTTTGTTTCATACTTATGTAAAATGATGTCGTTTCTGAATATAAGTCTAGTAGGTTCTGTGGCATTTTGTGTCAAGATAGGTGCTTCCAGTAGGGTCACTAACCAATCAGTACAGTAGACATGGGGTGCTAAAGTCTAATTTGATGTGTAGTTGCTGAATAGTTTCTGAAAGAATGCTTACAATAATTCATGCTTTTCTTCTATGTGTTGCACAGGGCTCTCTTGAACTTTTCACCGGGCTGGGTCTTGTTTTGGGTCCTCCGCTCGGTGGAATTCTCTATGAAACATTTGGATACGAAGTTCCATTTATTACAATTGGCTGTTTTATCCTGTTAATGGTCCCACTCAATATCTTTGCCTTGCCAAATTATGGTATGTACAAATATTTTATTATAAGAAATTCGTTTTATTTTCTCAAGACCTCAACTGAAGAAATGAAGATGATATTACAATTTAGTTAGGAGTAGATCTATTGCATTGACAGTGAAGTTAAGGAAAGGACCAGCATGCTGTCAATGGGCAGCATGCCGATATTCTAGGCACTTGAGCTAACAAAATGATAGCATTTTATATTGAATGAATGCCATTGCATTGTGATAACTGGCATGGGGTGTGATGTGATGTAAAAGGTGCTGGAATAGTTTTCAGGCCCTCCCGATTGCTGCATTAGCTGATTATTTGATTACTGTACTGATACATAACTTTCTCTCTTCGGCTTCACATTGTCAAGTAGGTGAATATATGACAGTGTTGCATATACTTTTAAAAAGATACAGTCTGGTAGCATAGTATATTTGCAGAGAGCCCCTGAGGAGCCAGTGCAGAGGAGGGGAGTGGTAGTGGCTATGATGAGGTGTTGTGTCATGGTGTGCTCCCTCAGGCTATTGGTCCCTAGGAATCGGTGCAGTCTTTTTACTATGTGCAAAATATAAATTGCGGTACATCCAGCAGCAGCTAATTCAAAGTGCAGTTTCTGGCACTAGTTGAGGAGGTATGCTGGCAGATTGGATGACTATTTATTGGCACTCGTGGGTATAGGTGTCTTATGTAAAATTCTAACTTGATCTTTGTCTGGCATACTGGAGGTTTTGGTGATGGGTGTCTGAGCCGTAGTCCCTCACCTTTCAGCCGTGTCTGTAAAGCTGTATTTCACTGATCACTCTGCTGACTTGTTATACAGTTGCTTTCTTGAAAATGTATTTTTCTAGTCTCCCTGGAGTGTTAGTCTCACAGGAGAAGGATATTGGTTTCCAAGGAGTAGGCACTCTTTCATGTGCTTCCTTTCCCTTCTAAGACTACACAGAAAGTCAACCTCCTGGCAGGAAGCCAAGAAGGAAGGAACAGGGTGGTTAGCTTTCTTCATGCCAACCTATACCAACCATACCTTTCCTTACTAGTACACACAGCCACAAAAATGAAAATACATAACATTTCAATACATTACAAATAGAGACTAATTGGGGTTACTAAAAGTGATCTATTACTACAGATTTTAGGTTGTTTTAAACAGTAATTGCAGTAATTGCAGTAATCCTAGCATCTGTTATTGGGTTGAAAGTGTGGTCTGATCCAACAAGTTTTGGTGTGCATTTTGTTGATATTAGAGATGAGCGAGCATACTTGTCCGAGCTTGGTGCTCGTTCGAGTATTAGGGTACTCGTAAGTGCTCGCTGCTCGGACGAGTATCTCGCCATGCTCGAGGAAATGGCAACTTCCGCATCGTGCTTTTTAGGCGCCTAAAAACACAGCCAATCACAAGCCAGGAGACTCTGCGGTACACCCAGCATCACGTGGGGCCCTTACATGTCGATAGCAGGGGTTGGCTGGCCTGATCAGGTGACCCTGGAATATACTACCGACTGGCCGCGGTGCTTGGCTCAGATGCCGTCTGGATGTCGTTAGGGATAGAGCTGCTGCCTTTCAAGGACAGTGTTAGGGCCTGCATTTAGTTCTCTGTTAGGCAGGGATCACCCACAAAGAACCCAACAGCCCTTCTAAGGGCTAGAAGACATTTTGTTTTTTTTTTGTCACTTGTCTGGCTGGCACTAGTAGTGCAGCTATCGCCATGTATAACCCCCTTTTATTTTTTTATGTTATATCTCAGTGATACAAATCCATTGCACACAGCAGTGTGGAACCATTCTGTGTGTCACAGTTCAGTACACTCACTATTTTCTGTCCAGGTGACACTTTCTGTATGTCACCGAATACAACCAAGTCATTTGCTGCCTGTCACGTGTATGGCTTGATCCCAAAAATCTCTAAATAGCTACCATCAGTAGGGTGTCAGTTAGCTCTATGATAGTTTCTGCACGTCACGTTCCCAAAAAAACAAAAATCCAAAACAAAATATACCAAAAAAATTAGTTTTTTTGTTGTTTTAGCTGAGTGATATAAATCCATTTCACACAGCTGCGTGTAACCTTTCTGTGTGTCACAGCTTGATCTTAAAAATCTCTGTGCGACATTTGTCTGGGTCGCAGTCTAAATAGCCACCGTCATTAGGGTGTCAGTCAGCTGTACTATAGTTTCTGCACGTCACATTCCCAAAAACACAAAACTAAAAAAAAAATATTAAAACAAAATATAGAAAAAAAATTAGTATTTTTGTTGTTTTAGCTGAGTGATACAAATCCATTTCACACAGCTGCGTGTAACCTTTCTGTGTGTCACAGTTCAGCACACTCACTCCAAACCGTATATTCTGTCCAGGTGACACTTTCTGTACGTCACCGAATACAACCAAGTCATTTGCTACCTGTCACGTGTAAAGCTTGATCTTAAAAATCTCTGTGCGACATTTGTCTGGGTTGCAGTCTAAATAGCCACCATCATTAGGGTGTCAGTAAGCTGTACGATAGTTTCTGCACGTCACGTTCCCAAAAACACAAAACTAAAAAAAAAATATTAAAACAAAATATAGAAAAAAAATTTGTTTTTTTGTTGTTTTAGCTGAGTGATACAAATCCATTTCACACAGCTGCGTGTAACCTTTCTGTGTGTCACAGTTCAGCACACTCGCTCCAAACCGTATATTCTGTCCAGGTGACACTTTCTGTACGTCACTAAATTAAACCAGACTGAACAAGTTTGTGGGTTTCAGTACACCAGGCCCATTTATTTAATTTTTTTATAGAATACACTTATATACAGAAAATGTTGAACCCCAGGGCTAAGGGTCGAGGACGAGGGCGTGGGCATTCAATTACTGCAGGGGGCAGAGGCTATGGTCCTGGGCAGGGTGAGACAGTACCTGCTGATGAGGGAGCTGTGGAACGCCGCAGAGCTACACTCCCTAGCTTCATGTCTCATCTTACAGGGACACGTGGTAGAGGACTGTTGAAACCACAACAGTGCGAACAGCTGATCTCGTGGATTGCGGACAATGCTTCAAGTAATTTGTCCACCAGTCAGTCTTCCACGCAGTCCACCCACATTACCCAAGGGAGCACTCCTCTGGCTCCTCCACCTCAACCTCCTTCCCCCCAGTCTGCCCCCTCCCAGGAAAATTTGGAATGCGATCCGGCATACTCTGAGGAACTGTTTTCTGGACCCTTCCCAGAGTCACAAACCACTTCTCAGGTTGCTGCTGACCTCTTTCCCGATGCCCAAGTTTTCCAACTGTCGCAGTCTGTGGGTGATGATGATGATGATGATGATGACAATGTTGAGTTAGTGGAAGAAGTTTGTAAAGAGGTGTCGGACGATGAGGAGACACGGTTGTCAGACAGTGGTGAAGTTGTTGTTAGGGGAGGAATTCCGAGGGGGGAGCAGACTGAGGAATCTGAGGATGACGAGGTGACAGACCCGAGCTGGGTTGATATGCTGAGTGAAGACAGTGCTTCTGAGGCGGAGGCGAGTGCTGCACCAGAACAGGTTGTAAGAGGCAGTGGTGTGGCCAGAGGGAGAAGCAGGGCCAGAGCTGGTGCATCAGCAGCAACTGTTTCACGTAGTGAAGCTCCCGTGGCGAGGCGTAGATGTTCGCAAATCTGGAGGTTCTTTAAAGAAAGTGAGGATGACCGACGGACTGTGGTGTGCAACCTGTGCCACACCAGGATCAGCAGGGGTGCCACCACTACTAGCCTAACCACCACCAGCATGCGCAGGCACATGAGTGCTAAACACCCCACTCAATGGAACCAAGGCCGTTCACCACCTCCTGCGGGTCACACCACTGCTCCTTCCCCTGTGTCACTCGCTGCCTCTGCTAGTCAACCCCATGCGTCACTCGCTGCCTCTGCTAGTCAACCCCCTGCCCAGGACCCCGGCATGAGCGCCTCCCACCGGAAAACCACACCTTCGCCTCCACGATCCTCCACAGTGTCCACCAATGTGTCCCAGCGCAGCGTTCAGCTGTCTTTACAGCAGACGCTGGAGCGCAAGAGGAAATACAGTTCCACCCACCCACATGCCCAAGCCCTCAACGTCCACATCTCCAAATTGCTTAGCCTTGAGATGCTGCCCTATAGGCTGGTAGAGACCGAGGCCTTTCGCAATCTCATGGCGGTGGCTGCCCCTCGGTATTCGGTCCCCAGCCGCCACTATTTTTGCCGATGTGCTGTCCCAGCCCTACACCAGCACGTGTCACAGAACATCATCCGTGCCCTGACCAACGCTGTTTCTGAGAAGGTCCACCTAACCACGGACACGTGGACAAGTGCTGCCGGGCAGGGACACTATATCTCACTGACGGCACATTGGGTTAACTTGGTGGCGGCTGGGGCCGCTCATGTACTGCCCACACCGAGGATTGCGGGGCCTACCTCGGTCACGGTCTCTCAGATGTACTATGCCTCCTCCTCCGACCCCTCCTCCTCCACCGAATTACCATCCGTGGGCACGGCGCCTTCAGTCGGTAGCTCTAGGCGCAGCAGCAGTGAGGTGGGTAAGTGCCAGCAGGCGGTGCTCAAACTGCTGAGCTTAGGTGACAAAAGGCACACCGCCCAAGAGCTGTTACAGGGTATCACGGCGCAGACCGATGTGTGGCTGGCACCGCTGAACCTCAAGCCAGGCATGGTTGTGTGTGACAACGGGCGTAACCTGGTGGCGGCTCTGCAACTCGGCAGACTGACACATGTGCCATGCCTGGCCCACGTGTTCAGTCTCATAGTTCAGCGGTTCCTCAAGACATACCCCAATCTGTCTGATTTGCTCACCAAGGTGCGCCGCATCTGTGCGCATTTCCGCAAGTCGACCACAGATGCTGCCACTCTCAGGGCAGCGCAGCGCCGCCTACAACTGCCCGCTCACCGACTGTTGTGCGACGTGCATACGAGATGGAATTCTACATTAAACATGTTATCCAGAGTTTACCAGCAGCGCAGAGCGATTGTAGACTGCCAGATGTCAATTTCCACAAGAACTGGTAGTCAGGTCAGTCAGATTCCTCAAGTCTACAATGAGGATTGGACGTGGATGTCTGATATCTGCCAGGTGTTGAGCAACTTTGAGGAGTCAACACAGATGGTCAGCGGCGATGCCGCCATTATCAGCCTCACCATCCCGCTCCTTTGCCTGTTGAAAAACTCACTGCTCAGCATCAAGTCGGATGCTTTGCGCTTGTCACAAGAGACGGTGGAGGAAGATACGTCGCTTGATAGCCAGAGCACCCTCAGGTCTGTTTCTCAGCGCGTATCGGAGGAGGGGGATGAGGATGAGGAGGAAGAGGAGGAGAATGTCGGCGAGACAGTAGAGGGTACCAGTGCTCAGTCCTTAACTCTTGAGCGTGTATGGGCTGAAGAGGAGGACTTGGAGGAGGAGGAGGAGGAGGAAATGGAGAGTCAGGCCAGTGAGGAGAGGGAATTCTTGCGTGTTGGGACTCTGGCGCACATGGCAGACTTCATGTTAGGCTGCCTATCCGGTGACCCTCGCGTTAGAAGAATTTTTTCAAACACCGATTACTGGGTGTTCACTCTTCTGGACCCACAGTACAAGCAGAACCTTTCCACTCTCATCCCTGCAGAGGAAAGGAGTATGAGAGTGAATAGATATCAACAGGCCCTGGTGCACAAGCTTAAACAATTCTTCCCATCTGACACCGCTAGCGGCAGAGGGCATGGTTCTGTGGGCCAAGTAGCGGGGGAGAGGAGGCGAGCAGGCAGCTTGTCCAGCACTGGCAGGGGAACGCTCTCCAAGGCCTTTGCCACTTTTATGTCACCCCAGCAAGACACTGTCACCTGTCCCCAGTCTAGGCAGAGTAGGGGGGAGCTGTACAGGAAGATGGTGAGGGAGTACCTAGCTGACCATACCAACGTCCGTAGCGATCACTCTGCTCCATAGAACTATTGGGTTTCAAAGCTGGACACGTGGCCTGAACTGGCGCTGTACGCCTTGGAGGTGCTGGCCTGCCCTGCCGCTAGCGTGCTGTCAGAGCGGGTATTCAGTGCAGCTGGTGGCGTCATCACCGATAAGCGTACACGCCTGTCAACTGACAGCGCTGACAGGCTGACGCTTATTAAAATGAACAAAGCCTGGATTTCACCGGAATTCAAATCTCCTCCGGGGGAAAGCAGCTAAAATTTAACTTACTTATGTATCCGATTCCTCTTCTCTACTCCTCCTCCTCCTCCTCCATATCGTCTTTGCCTAACGCTGACCCAAAAAACGCCATTTTTTAGAGGTCCAACTGGCACTCTTTTACCACAATTTTTCAGGAGGGCCCCCTACAGGCCCTCTGTCCAAACAATTTTTCCGGAGGTCCACCTACAGGCCCTCTCTCCCAAAAATTTTTCCGGAGGTCCACCTACAGGCCCTCTCTCCAAACAATTTTTCCGGAGGTCCACCTACAGGCCCTCTCTCCAAACAATTTTTCCGGAGGTCCACCTACAGGCCCTCTCTCCAAACAATTTTTCCGGAGGTCCACCTACAGGCCCTCTCTCCAAACAATTTTTCCGGAGGTCCACCTACAGGCCCTCTCTCCAAACAATTTTTCTGGAGGTCCACCTACAGGCCCTCTCTCCAGTTCCAGTTTCCAGTTTTATTTGCGCTAACTGCGTAAATTATTATTTTTGGGATAGGTGTGAAAAATAATATTACCTGCGTATCTATATTGCCCAACATTGGATACTGTAGCAAGTAGAAGACCAAACACATGCTGCCAACAGGGTTCCGCAAATTCCTGGTCCACCTGCAAATTCCTGGTCCACAATGTCAAGGAGGTCCAGGTTCTGTTGATGAGCAACAAGTCCTTCTGTGCTGAAATCGCCGACAACGTCTCCATCTAAGAACCTAAAGACCATTGTGGAGAGAGCGGCACAGCTCGCCATCAAAGTGACGAACCCCAACGCCAGACTGCGCAGAAAAGATAGCGAATAAATATCTCTGGTAAGGAGTCCCCACTGTAACTTGCTTCCCATACAACTACCTCACCCCCCGACACCTGTGTCTCGCCATTGTCCACCACCTCCTCAGACAACACTGGTAAATCCCCACTGTCAGCACACGGAAACAGCAAAAGGTCTTGCGAATTGGGGTAGAGAATGTTCTGGGCTAGCACATCAGGGAAGGGGTGACTATGGGGTTCCAGGGAGTACGTGACCACATGCAATATCGATTTAAAAGTCATGCCACACTTGATCGAGCTCATAATTGACAATTGTACCTGTTGATGCTAAATTTTTAAGTTGGGGTCCTGCGTCGTCATTCTAACTACATCCGGCTGTTGTCACCACCACACACGCTAGCCCAGGGGGCACTCCTCTGGCTCTTCCAGCGAAACCTCCTTCCCCCCAGCCTGCCCCCCACCTACAGGCCCTCTCTACAAACAATTTACTTCTTTGTCCTATCTTTCTCTCTCTCTCCAAACAATTTTTCCGGATAGCTGCCATATACGGTATTAAACTGAGTAGTATACATAGAAGACATACCACACTTGATCAATCTCATAATTTACGACTGTACCGGTTGATGCTAAATTTTTAAGTTGGGGTCCTGCGTCGTCATTCTAACTACACCTGGCTGTTGTCACCACCACACACGCTAGCCCAGGGGGCACTCCTCTGGCTCTTCCAGCGAAATCTCCTTCCCCCCAGCCTGCCCCCCACCTACAGGCCCTCTCTCCAAACAATTTACCCGGATAGGGGACGTCTAAGATATTGTACAGATTTTTGTATGGTTCTTCTTTTATTTCCCTCCTGACCTGTTATAGGCAGAGCATGGACACGTCCCCTTAGCTGCAGTGGGAAAGACACTCCCCTGGCCAGAGCAAGCTCTTTTTCCGTTTTCCGTGGTCGAAAAATCCATGAAATATAAGGTCCCAAGATAGGGGACGTATACGGTATTAAACTGAGAAGAATCGATACCATACCGGTTGATGCGACAGTTTTTCCAAATCCATTCCGGCTGTTGTCACCACCACACACGCTAGCCCAGGGGGCACTCCTCTGGCTCTTCCAGCGAAACCTCCTTCCCCCCAGCCTGCCCCCCACCTACAGGCCCTCTCTACAAACAATTTACTTCTTTGTCCTATCTTTCTCTCTCTCTCCAAACTATTTTTCCGGATAGCTGCCATATACGGTATTAAACTGAGTAGTATACATAGAAGACATACCACACTTGATCAATCTCATAATTTACGACTGTACCGGTTGATGCTAAATTTTTAAGTTGGGGTCCTGCGTCGTCATTCTAACTACACCCGGCTGTTGTCACCACCACACACGCTAGCCCAGGGGGCACTCCTCTGGCTCTTCCAGCGAAACCTCCTTCCCCCCACCTACAGGCCCTCTCTCCAAACATTTTACCCGGATAGGGGACGTCTTAGATATTGTACAGATTTTTGTTTGGTTCTTCTTTTATTTCCCTCCTGACCTGTTATAGGCAGAGCATGGACACGTCCCCTTAGCTGCAGTGGGAAAGACACTCCCCTGGCCAGAGCAAGCTCTTTTTCCGTTTTCCGTGGTCGAAAAATCCATGAAATATAAGGTCCCAACATAGGGGACGTATACGGTATTAAACTGAGAAGAATCGATACCATACCGGTTGATGCGACAGTTTTTCCAAATCCATTCCGGCTGTTGTCACCACCACACATGCTAGCCCAGGGGGCACTCCTCTGGCTCTTCCAGCGAAACCTCCTTCCCCCCCACCTACAGGCCCTCTCTCCAAACAATTTACCCGGGTAGGGGACGTATTAGATATTGTACTGATTTTTTTTAGATCTTGAATTGCCTCCTGCGATAGACGGGAATCAAACCCGGTCAACTGCTTGGGAGTAGCTATGCTCACCACTATACCACCAGCAGCCACAGCAACTGATAAGAACAGATACTAAACTTGATGTCAGCTGCAGTGCCAGCATGAGCAGTGGTGTCACCTGCAGGCGGTGATGGACCTTCGTTGCACCTAGTTGGGTGCTTCCCTAACATGTGATGGGTATTTGCATCACCTTTTCTTGGTCTGGGTGAGCACAATTGCCATGAGGGTAACCACCAGGCTGTTGCCTGAGAATTTGGGGTAATGGTGGGATTAAGCAGCCTCAGAGGCATCCATGCATGCTGCCCCTGCTGTTTCCTGTTCATTTCCGTGGTGTTTCCATCATTTT
>ONZH01029666.1:0-43076 GCA_900303285.1 Rhinella marina | reverse complement strand
TAGGGAGTGTAGCTCTGCGGCGTTCCCCTGCTCCCTCATCAGCAGGTACTGTCTCACCCTGCCCAGGACCACGGCCTCTGCCCCCTGAAGTAATTGAATGCCCACGCCCACGCCCTCGTCCTCGACCCTTAGCCCTGGGGTTCAACATTTTCTGTATATAAGTGTATTATATTAAAAAAACAAAATAAATGGGCCTGCTGTACTGAAACCCACAAACTTGTTCAGTCTGGTTTAATTAAGTGACGTACAGAATGTGTCAACTGGACAGAAAATACCGATTGTAGTGAGTGGACATCTGAACTGTGACACACAGAATGGTTCCACGCAGCTGTGTCAAATGGATTTGTATCACTGAGCTAAAACAACAAAAAACAATTTTTTTATATATATTTTTTTTATATATTTTTTTGTAGTTTTGTTTTTTTTGGAACGTGACGTGCAGAAACTATCGTAGACCTAACTCACACCCTGCTGACGGTGGCTATTTTGACTGCGACCCAGACAAATTTCGCACAGAGATTTTTTTGATCAAGCTATATAAGTGAGAGCAAAAGACCTTGTTGGATTAAGTGACGTACAGAAAGTGTCACCTGGACAGAAAATACCGATTGTAGTGAGTGGACAGCTGAACTATGACACACAGAATGGTTCCACGCAGCTGTGTGAAATGGATTCGTATCACTGAGCTAAAACAACAAAAAAACTTTTTTTTTATATCTTTTTAATATATATTTTTTTTTAGTTTTGTTTTTTTTGGAACGTGACGTGCAGAAACTATCGTAGACCTAACTCACACCCTGCTGACGGTGGCTATTTTGACTGCGACCCAGACAAATGTCGCACAGAGATTTTTGTGATCAAGCTATATACGTGAGAGCAAAAGACCTTGTTGGATTAAGTGACGTACAGAAAGTGTCACCTGGACAGAGAATACCAATTGTAGTGAGTGGAAAGCTGAACTGTGACACACAGAATGGTTCCACGCAGCTGTGTGAAATGGATTTGTATCACTGAGCTAAAACAACAAAGAAACTATTTTTTTATATATATATTTTTTTTTAGTTTTGTATTTTTTTTAACGTGACGTGCAGAAACTATTGTAGACCTAACTCACACCCTGCTGACGGTGGCTATTTTGACTGTGACCCAGGCAAATGTCACACAGAGATTTTTTTGATCAAGCTATATACGTGAGAGCAAAAGACCTTGTTGGATTAAGTGACGTACAGAAAGTGTCACCTGTACAGAAAATACCGATTGTAGTGAGTGGACAGCTGAACTGTGACACACAGAATGGTTCCACGCAGCTGTGTGAAATGGATTTGTATCACTGAGATATAACAATAAAAAAAAAGTGTTATATATGGCGATAGCTGCACTACTAGTGCCAGCCAGCCAAGCCAGGAGACAAAAAAAAAATTTCTTGTAGCCCTTAGAAGGGCTGTTGGGTTCTTGGGAGATCACTCATGCCTAACAAAGAACTAAATGCAGGCCCTAACACTCTCCCTGAAACGCTGCAGCTCTATCCCTAACGACATCCAGACAGCATCTGAGCCGAGCACCACGGGCAGTCACTAGTATATTCCAGGGTCACCTGATCAGGCCAGCCAACCCCTGCTATCGACATGTAAGGGCCCCACGTGATGCTGGGTGTACCGTAGAGTCTCCTGGCTTGTGATTGGCTGAGTTTATAGGCGCCAAAAATGCACAATGCAGAAGTTGCAATTTCCTCGAGCATGGCGAGATACTCGTCCGAGCAGCAAGCACTTACAAGTACCCTAATACTCGAACGAGCACCAAGCTCGGATGAATATGCTCGCTCATCTCTAATTCCCACCATGCCAGCCATGGGTTGTACATTAACTAATAACAGGGAAAACAAAAAAAATATTTTACAGAAGGATCAACTACAGACAGTCCTAAACAATGTTTAGGAGGGTCAACTTCGGACACTCCAAAACAAATTTTTGGGAGGCTCGCCTACAGACATTTGACTGCTACCTCAATCTAACTTGGTCACTTGTTGGTGTCACTACGCTGTCACCATGATGTGTCAGGCTTATGCCTGCATTGTGTGGCGGGGGATAGCACAGCAGTACCAGCATGAGCAGTGGTGTCACCTGCAGGCGGTGATGGACCTTCATTGCACCTAGTTGGGTGCTTCCGTAACATGTGATGGGCATGTGCCTCGCCTTTCTTTGTCTGGGTGAGCACAATTGCCATGAGGGTAAGCACCAGGCTGTTGCCTGAGAATTTGGGGTAATGGTGGGATTAGGCAGCCTCAGAGTCATCCATGCATGCTGCCCCTGCTGTTTCCTGTCCATTTCCGTGGTGTTTCCATCATTTTCTGAGGTTTACAGGTTTTCACCCAGCCTTCCCTAGGCAGAGCCTTGGTCCCCTGCAAAAATGCTCGAGTCTCCCATTGACTTCAATGGGGTTCGTTATTCGAAACGAGCACCCGAGCATCGGGAAAAGTTCGTCTTGAATAACGAGCACCCGAGCATTTTAGTGCTCGCTCATTTCTACTGACTACGTTAGAACTATATCACACTTTTCTGTTTGTATGGCGAATAACGCCGCAAATAGTTATTTAAATATAACATCCCCACAAACACAAATTCCTTCCCCCATGTCATGCCATGTGCTTTCGGCCATTTTAGGAAAAAACTATATACAGTGCCTTGCGAAAGTTTTCAGCCCCCTGGAACTTTTCAACCTTTTGCAACATTTCAGGCTTCAAACAAAAAGATATAACATTTTACATTTTTGGTGAAGAATCAACAACAAGTGGGTCACAATTGTGAAGTGGAACAAAATTTATTGGATCATTTAAACTATTGTTGTAACAATAAAACTGAAAAGTTGGGCGTGCAAAATTATTCGGCCCATTTATTTTCAGTTCAGAAAACTCACTGCAGATGTTTATTGAGGATCTCTGAATGATCCAATGTTGTCCTAAATGACTGATAAAGATAAATAGAATCCACCTGTGTGTAATCAAGTCTCCATATAAATGCACCTGCTCTGTGATAGTCTCAAGGTTCTGTTTAAAACAAGGGGAGCATCATGAAGACCAAGAAACACACACCAGGCAGGTCCGTGATACTGTTGTGGAAAAGTTTAAAGCCGGATTTGGATACCAAAAGATTTCCCAAGCTTTAAACATCCAAAGGAGCACTGTGCAAGCGATCATATTGAAATGGAAGGAGTATCAGACCACTGCAAATCTACCAAGACCTGGCCGTTTCTCTAAACTTTCATCTCAAACAAGGAGAAGACTGATCAGAGATGCAGCCAAGAGGCCCATGATCACTCTGGATGAACTGCAGAGATCTACAGCTGAGGTGGGAGAGTCTGTCCATAGAACAACAATCAGTCGAACACTTCACAAATCTGGCTTTTATGGAAGAGTGGCAAGAAGAAAGCCATTTCTCAAAGATATCCGTAAAAAGTCTTGTTTACAGTTTGCCACAAGCCACCTGGGAGACACACCAAACATGTGGAAGAAGGTGCTCTGGTCAGATGAAACCAAAATCCAACTTTTTGGAAACATTGCAAAACGATATGTTTGGCATAAAAGCAAAACAGCTCATCACCCTGAACACACCATCCCCACTGTCAAACATGGTGGTGGCAGCATCATAGTTTGGGCCTGCTTTTCATCAGCAGAGACAGGGAAGATGGTTAAAATTGATGGGAAGATGGATGGAGCCAAATACAGGACCAAAACCTGTTGGAATCTGCAAAAGACCTGAGACTAGGACGGAGATTTATCTTCTAACAAGACAATGATCCCAAACAGAAAGCAAAATCTACAATGGAATGGTTAAAAAATAAATGTATCCAGGTCTTAGAATGGCCATGTCAAAGTCCAGACCTGAATCCAATTGAAAATATGTCGAAAGAGCTGAAAACTGCTGTTCACAAACACTCTCCATCCAACCTCAAAGAGCTCGAGCTGTTTTGCAAGGAAAGATGGGCAAGAATTTCAGTCTCTAGATGTGCAAAACTGATAGAGACATACCCCAAGCGACTTGCAGCTGTAATCGCAGCAAAAGGTGGCGCAACAAAGTATTAATGCAAGGGGGCGAATAATTTTGCATGCCCCACTTTTCAGTTTTATTATTACAAAAAATGTTTAAATGATCCAATAAATTTTGTTCCACTTCACAATTGTGACCCACTTGTTGATTCTTCACCAAAAATTTAAAATGTTGTATCTTTTTGCTTGAAGCCTGAAATGTGGCAAAAGGTTGAAAAGTTCCAGGGGGCTGAATACTTTCGTAAGGCACTGTATGTATGGAGTCCATATATTTTCTCCGTATAGCATTAAAACAAATTTTTGAGCGAAGCGACTTCGGATCTAGCGTTCAAAGCTTGCTTCACTCATCACTGGCAGAAATCCTCATAGATACATGTGACTAATTCATTTTGACAAAGGTAATGTTTTGGAAACATAGTTCAGGACATTTTGCCCACTTGGATGCGACAACACCACCTTTGACACTGAACACCCTCTCTGAGAGTAAATTGGAGGCTGGGCTAAACAGTATAGCAATAGCAAAGTCAGTCAGTTCCAGACACTTTTCCAGTCTACCTTTCCAGAAGTCCATAGGGTTAGGGAACAGGTTATTTGCTGGAGAAAGGACACCATCATTTAGAGAATGAGTGAATTTTAAACAATTTTTTTTATAGATAACATTGACAGCTGGTCAGAAGTGATAATGCCTATCTGCTAATTTATTTTTGTTGAAGGTGTGGAATTGCACCATATATTTTGCAAACAATGAGACAATTTTTAGAGACAGCTGGTCACAAGTAATAATGCATGCTTGCTAAATAAACTTTTGATCAAGGTGCAGAGCTGCACCACATTTAGAGAATGACTAAACAAGTTTTACGGACAGCTGTCCTGCTTGTTGAAATAAATGTTGCTGAAGGCATGGAACTACGCCACATTTGGAGAACGATGAAACAAGTTTACATCAGGCCAGAAGTGCTGTTGACATAGAACAGAATACAATTTGGGGAAAGTGCAGAACTGTTCTACATTTGTAGAATGACAAGACAAATTTTAAGGACAGCTATCCAGACGAAATAGTGGCTGGCTGCTGGATTAAATCTTGGGAAAGGCGCAGAATGTGCCACATTTGAAGAACAATGAAACAAGTTTTACGTACGCACTTGTAAAGTAATGTATTAGAAGTTCACGCCAGAGCGTATGGATAAAACTTGATGCCGGGTGCACTGAGAAATCTCCAAGTTCCTATGGAGCAATTGTAAATAGAATATATGTTAATATGCTTGATAATTAAAATATTAAATTGTAAGACAAGTGTGTGTAGCCACAAGCAAACATATTGTAAGGTAGAAAAAATGTAACAGATAAATAATATAAAATAAATATGTAAAGTCCATAATTTAAAGACAATGAATTAAATTAACCTCAGATGTCTATAATAAACATCCAATAAAGTGGTGACAATTGCTGTTAACTGGATAAAAATACGTTTTGATTTAAATCAGATAATTACTTTGTCTTCACTAGAGATGAGAGAATCAACCAAAATTCGCTTCAGCAAATAATCGACAAATTTCGGACAAGATTTGTTCTTAATACAAATGTATTCGGTCGAATTTGCGTTAAAAAATAATTGTTGTTTTGCGAACTTTCCTGAACAAATTACGAACATACAGTCAGTGTTGTTAAAAGTATGCAATACGTAAGCATTAGCGTGCAAAGTGCATACGAATCCTTAGCGTACTATTGACTCGCGATTGCGTCATACACACGAGGCTAGGCCACGGCGTACAGTCTTTAGAGGCAGTCCATATGAGCTAGAAAAGTAAGATGCTAGCTATTCAGCTAAGTGCATAATTTACTAAAAAACACCGTACAATAAGTGCATAATAGGACACATTGCAGTACCTAAAAAAGAATACACACAATGAGCTAAAGTGCTTGAACGTTGCTGAACCTTTAAAAACATTATTGCTAAAATACAGCAAAGACAATTATGCAAACATTTTAGAGCAATTTCACATTTGCAAGCATAAATGGCTCAGATATACGTTTGAGTCTCTCCTCGTGGCTGCTTGGCATGATAAAACACTGGAACACAGTCCAAAATTCAATTGTAATCCACGTGAGGTAATTTTGTAATCCAAACAGGTAACGTGTAATCCACATGCATAATATAAAATAGCAGCAAATAGAGAACTCTTTTTGCGAAGCGGGCTCCCAAATAACCTGAGAAGGGGGAAAAAAGGAAAATAGGCGCGCTTAGGTGCAACTGGGAATTTTCTGCAGAATGGGGGGTTCCTGACAAGCCATGTCCATCTGGGTGAGAGTCAAACAGGGGGCAATACAAACTAAACAAACAGAACAAGTGCCAACTAGCTCTCACCCGTCAGGTGCAGTCCATGATGTGGCTCCCATAGGTCCTCCAGAGGTGTCCTTTAAATCACTCAGCCAGTAGAAGGGTTCCTCAGATGAGGGACCTGAAGTGTTCCTCGCATGAACTACTACTGAATGAGATCAGAGCACGCTCCTGCCTCCTGTAGGCCAAGCTGGCTGCCGCGGTGGAGCTCCACTGCCCTCTTCTGCCAGAAGTCGGACTTGACCGGGTCCGGGTAGTGGTCATGCTGGTGAGCGCTGCAGCCACTTGTCCCTTTTCTGGATTCTCCTGCCGGGACAGCAGGAGTAAGAACTTCTGACTGCAGCGGTTGAGGCAAGGTTGTACCCAGGGAAGAACTGCCAGCTCCCCTGGCTGCTACTGACTTAATTTTCCAGGGCAGTTGGTACTGGTGGATCATCGCGGACTGGAACGTAAATGATGTTGTCATCAGCTGACCCAGCTGAAAGGACTGTGATGGTGGTGGCACTGGCAGTCCAGGGATCAGAGGCTCTGGCTGTGGCTTCTCCCTGAAACGGAGGGTGCCATCTGGTGACTCCTGTAGGCAGCTCATACATTCTTCGCCTGGTGATTCCTCCGGCCAAACTTCTGGTGGTGATGTAGGGACCAGGGTCTTAGATAATATGGTAACCCTGGTAGCAAAGGGGCCTTTCAGGGATGCCATGGGGGTATATTCCACCTGATCCCCCACGTACAGACTGTGACGGGGTTGGGGCAGGTACAGCCGTTTCATTGACCTGCGGCCCACAAAGTACTCCTTGCCGTCCTTGTCATCCGCCAGAAATCCAGAGCCTCGCTCCACTGAAAACCACAGGACGGTTCCCTTTCACCGCTCCAGTGTAGAGTCTCCTGGCCTCGGATGGTCCAGTACTTGGATGACCCAGTCCTCCACTGCATTCTTGTAGTCCCATAGGGTCTGGGCATGGGCCGTCACTGATGTAGGCATAATCAGATTCTGCCGCATGGAAAGTGTGGTTGTTGTTCTCCTCCTGGGCGACGAAGTGGTCGCTCCAAACGTTCCCGCCACACCAGCCGAAGCAGCCGCACCAGCCGGCAAGGCGAATATCGACTCAGGAGCCTTGAGACTCTCTTGCACAATTGTGACGCTCTGATCTCTAGAGCGGGCGGTGGTTCGGGGTACTTGTCCCAAAGACTATTTTCCCCCACTTTGGTGGCAGTTGCTTCGCCATGCTGTGGATCTTGTTCACCACTGGCTTGAACTGGAGAGGAGGGCGGAGTAATGAGGGAGGAGTTTTCACTGCCTATACGTGCAAATAGTTAGTTCCCAGTGGGCCGGGTTCGTTTTTCCCGCTTCTTAGGTGGCGTATCTTCACTTTCCCGCTCTTGAGGTGGCGTATCATCATTTTCCCGCTTGGTGGGGCTGGGGGATGGAGCAAGAAGAATGTGTACATTGTGTACGTAGCGTACATAGCGTTAGGGTTCAAAATTTTAAGAACATTTACGAATAATACGAAGCAAATCTTACAAAATCCGGATTCACTTCGGAGTAGGAAAAATGGAGGATTCAATACGAATTTACGAAGCGGTAAATATATTTGCTCATCTCTAGTCTTCACTCACAAATGCTGCAATCACTTTTGATTGTGGCATCTGAGTGGTTAAATAACAGGGTTGGGCGTGATCGCCATTTCCCGTCAGTGTAGTAAGGTGTCTGCTGTATTATACCGCAGCAGCGTGTACGTGATAATGCGTGAAGAGGTTAAACACGTGTTATACCATGAATGGCAATTATCCAGCAGTCTATTCAAACAACATAGATCAATGCTGTAGGGATAGTGGATGTTGCTGGAACAATATATGTTATTCACTGTTGCAATGTCTGCCTGGCCCCAGTATAGTTTGAGCCATTAATAACGTTCCAAAGTTTATAATGGGCATGTACAATGCCAAGAATGAAAGAGTACAAGCCATAGTCTTGTTCTGTCTGCACATAGATTTCTCAACAATATAAGTTACCGATCACTATTTTTACAAGTGTATATGCCACTTCACTGGCTGCTGAGACTTCTGGTTTGTCTGTGAAAGATAATGTAAAGCTGCAGAATTGTGACATAGGACTGTGGCACTGACTTGACAGCACTATGTATTAGGAAATTCTGTATTTAGTCAATGGAAGAGCACCTGTGACTAGTGATAAGCAGACCTGTGGATGTTCAGGTTTGATGGGTTCAGACAAACTTTAATTCAAAGTTCGGTTCGGGTTGTCCCGAACACCAAACCCCATTGAAGTCAATAGGGACCCGAACTTTGGGGCTGAAAAATGGCCGTAAAAAAGTCATAGAAATGGCTTGAGGGATGCAAAGGTATCCAAAATTAGGTTAGAGGCAGTATAATTGTTCTGCAACCATAAGGCAGAGGTCCAAGTAGAGTAGTAAGTTGAAGAGGCTGTGGAAGAACAGGAGGAGGCGGAGAAAGAAGCCAACTGTTTTTGTGGGTTTTTTGTTTCTTTATTTTTTTTATATGTCTGTTAATTCTTTTTGTGACCTATAGCCTTTTTTTGGGGTGCGGCTGGTATAGTTCTCTATTCTGCCAATATAAAAAATAATAATTTTGAGCCAGGAGGTGGAGGTCCCAGTGGAGGAGGTGGATGTTGCGGTGTAGGCAGAAAAGGTAGAGGATAAAGTCAACACTGTTTCTGTTTTGTTTTTTTAGATGTGTCTGTCAATTCCAGAGGAAGAGAAGGTAGCCAACATTTTTAAAATTTTGTTTTTTTATTTCTTATTATATTTTTTTGTTTGTTTGTTGAGGCTCCAAAACATTGGGAAATAGCAAAGAGAAAGAACAAAGTGCGCTGGAGTCAATGGCTGGGTGTAACCAGTATGCTTCTCTACTCTGCCAATATAAGACATGATAATCTTAAGCCAGGAGATGGAGATCCGAGTGGAGGAGGAGGCGGACGTGGCAGTGTAAGCACAAGAAGTGCACAAAGCAGACATGGAAGTGTCGGTGGAAGAGGCGGAGGAAGTAGCTAACAATTTTTTTTCTTTTAATTTTAATTTTTTTTTAATTTTTCTTATTTATTTATTTATTTATTTTTTGTTTGTGGAGGCCCCAAACATTGGGAAATAGCAAAGAGAATTCACAAACTGTGCTGGAGTATAACAATGGCTGGGTTCAATATACTTCTCTTCTCTGCCAATATAAGACATGATAATCTTGAGTCAGGAGGTAGAGGTCAGAGTGGAGGAGGAGGCGGAAGTGGCGGTGCGGTCGGAAGAAGCAAACGAAGCGGATGTGGTGGTTTAGTTGGAAGAGGAAGAGCAGGCGGAGAAGGTAGCCAACATTTTTTTTTGGGGGGGGGGATTTTGTTTATTTATTTATTTATTTTGTGAAGGCCCCAAAACATTCGGAAATTGCAAAGAGAATGCACAAACTGCACTGGAGTATAATAATGGCTGGATGTGACTGGTATACTTTACTCTGCCCAAGGTATGGACAAGCCTTGTGGGATCCATACCTGGTTCATTTTAATGAATGTGAGCTTGACGACATTGGCTGTGGACAGGCGATTCCGCCTGTCCGTGATCACCCCCCTGGCGTGCTAAACACACATTCACACATTCGGACAATACACTTGCTGCAGAGCAGATCAGCACATCCAAGGTGTAAAGGGCACGCTCAGGTCATGTGCCCATTTGGATACCCAAAAGTTAAATGGGGCAGACCCATCAGTCAGTACGTGCAGACTTGTGAACACATCATGTTCCATCATGTTGCTTAAACAGTCCAGATCAGATGGTGGTGCTGGAGTATGTGGCGTACAGACCAAGTTTTTCCATGTTTCAGCCATGCTAACCCTCCCTTCTGAGGTGCCCCCACTGTCAGGTGGGAATGCCCTCAGTAGCGCCTCTACCAGCGTTCGCTTGTACTCGTGCATCTTCCGATCATGCTCCAGTGATGGAAGTAAGGATGGCACATTGGCTTTGGAGCCGGGATCCAGTAGGATGGCCACACACTAATTAGCACTGGTAAGAATGAGGGCAACTCGGGGATCACTGTGCAGGCACTACAGCATGTAGTCGCTCATGTAAGCCAGGCTGTCCAAAAGCTAAGAAAAGCTGTCCTTGATGGGAGGTGCATTGTCTGTGTCCTCTTTATCTCCCCAGCCAGTGATGCCGTGAGCTGATTTGGATGCCATCCTGCTTTGAACGCAGATCCTCATCATCATCATCCTCCTCCTCATCCTCCAAACCTGTGCCCTGGCTAGACAGTTGGTTACCTGGCCGCTGTTGAATCAGGAAACTACCCTCTGAGCCACCTGTGGACAACTGTCCTGATAACGTGGGAATGATCCCTGTTCCTCCTCCTCTTCCTCATGTGCCACATCCTGATTCATCACTGCCTGAAACGTTTTTTTTCAAGGAGACATACAGTAGAAGTGGGATAGTAACACTGAGGATGGTTTCATTGGCACCGGCCATGTTGGTGGAGTACTGAAAACAGAGCAACGCGGCACACACATCCCGCATGGAGGCCTACTCGTTGGTGATGAAATTGTGCTGTTCCGCAGATCAACTCACTCGTGGGTGCTGCAGCTGAAACTCCACTATGCTGCTGTTTGAACAGTCTCTCCAGCAAGTGCAAGGTAGAGTTCCACCTTGTGGGTACATCGCATATGTGGCAGTGAGCGGGAAGGCAGAAGTTATGCTGCAGAACAGACAGGTGTGCAGCAGCAGGGTGAGAACACTAAAAGCACGCACAGATGGCTCTCACTTTCTGCAGCAGCTCTGACATAGGGTAATTTTTCAGGGACCTCTGCACCACCAAATTCAGCACATGCACCAGGCAAGGGATCTGCGTCAAATGGTCTAGGCCCAGAGCTGCTACAAGATTTTGCTTGTTCTCGCACACCACCAGGCTGTGCTTGATGATCAGCAGTACCAACCACTTATCGGTCTGTTCTTTCATGTCCGCCCACAGCTCCTGCGCGGTGTGGGGATTTTCCTCCAAACGTATGAGTTTTTAAACAGCCTGCTGTCATTTCCCCCTGGCTGTGCTGAAGATAGTGGTGCAGGTGTTACGCTGATGTGATGAGGTGGTGGTAGAGGAGGAACACGAGGACGTTCCACGTATCGCTGGTTATGTGGACCTTGACATTGATGGCGTTGTGCAGCACACACCTGATTTTTTTCACCACTTGTTTGTGCAGGGCAGGGACGGCCCGACTGAAAAAGTAGTGGCGACTGGGAACCACATACCGTGGGACAGCCACCATCATTAAGTTTATAAAACTGTCTCCACCAGACAGAATGGCAGCATTTTAAAGTCCAGTAATTTGTAAATGCTGGCATTCAGAGCCAGGGCTCGCAGGTGGGTAGGGGGGTACTTCCTCTTTCTCTCCAGTGTTTGGGGGATAGACAGCTGAATGCTTTCATGGGACATGGTGGGATCAACCCTTTCACGACCGGAGGTTTTTTCGGTTCTGCATTTTCGTTTTGCGCTCCCTGCCTTCAAACAGCCATAACTGTTTTATTTTTCTGTTCACATAGCTGTATGAGGGCTTGTTTTTTGCGGGACAAGTTGTACTTTCCAACGCCACCATTTAATATTACATATGGTGTAGTGGGAAGCGGGAAAAAAATTCCAAATGGGGTGAAATTGCAAGAAAACCGCTATTCCGCTACAGTTCTACGGGTTTCTTATTTACAGCGTTCGATGTGCATTAAAACTGACCAGTTACTTTCATTCTACTGGTCAGTACGAATCCGGCCATACCTAATATGTATAGTTTTTCCTGCGTTTAGATGGTGATAAAATAATTAGAAAGTTGCCATTTTTTTTTTTCCTTGTCATATCTTGACCTCTATAACTTTTTGGTATTTATGTGTACAGAGCTGTATGGGGGCTCATTTTTTGCGGGGCGGTCTGAAGTTTTTATTGATACCATTCTGGGGTGTGTGACTTTTTGATCACTTTTTATTTAATTTTTTTTAGAAACAAAAAGGGACAAAAAACTGCGAATCGCCATTTGGACGCTTTTTTCCGCCACACAATTCGCCGTATTGAAATTTTTTTTTTATATTTTAAAAGTACGGGCGTTTTCGGTCACGGTGATACCCATGATGTCTATATTTATTGTTATTTAGGTATTTATTTTTTACTTATACGGAAAGGGGGGTGATTTGAACTTTTATATCTTTTTTATTTTTTATATATTTTTTAACATTTTTTTTTAATCTTTCTGTGATTATTTTAAAGCTCAAATATCATCTGATCTATTGTGTTTGGTTTTTTTCTTTATGAGCAATCATGGATTTACTAGATGCAGTTAAAACCATGAATTGCTCATTTCTTATCCTGGCCTGCCATCTAGTGGCCAGAATAAGAATTGCAGTTTGAAAACTGTAATCCTCACCAGCGAGCATTACAGTTTTCATATGGTGTACAGACACCCCGATTGGCCAATCGGGGCGTCTGTACACCACCCGGAAGTGTGGGCTTCCGGGTTCAGACGCATCCTGATGCCGTGATCACGGCATCAGTAAGGCCCAGGAAGTCTCCGCAGACGGAGGTAAGATGCGGCAAGTCTCTGCTGTTAGAAACAGCAGAGACTTGCCGGCCATGACGCCCGCCGCACCCGCGAGCGGGCGTCATGTCCCCGCACCGCCCGCGCGCCGTACATGTATGGCGGCGGTCGGGAAGGGGTTAAGAGGCCAAGACCACAGCAGAAAACAGAGCAGGAGGAGCCTCAGATCATTTGTGGTTTTTCAGGTGTCTACTCCACTGCTGCTCGTTATTTGCAGTTAGATGCCTGGTCATGCAGGTGGTGCTCAGTTTTAGAACATTTATGCCTTGCTTCAGTCTCTGACTGCACAGGGTGCAAACCACCCATGTCTTGTCAGCACATTGCCTGAAAAACTGCCACACCAGGGAACTCCTTTGATCTGTCTTTGGTGGGCTCTGTCCCTTGATGTGTTGGGCAGTAGCAGGTGTACTGGCATGGAGCTGGATGCTCTGCTTTTGCACCCTGCTCCCTCTTTTGCTGTGCGGCTGGCTATAGGCAAACAGCACATTTTTCTCCAAACTGCACACGTCAGAGGTGTACAAGTCACCCACAGACTGAACAGCATGATTAAGTGCATTTCATTTCTGTGTCACTGGTGCCAAGGTGTTGTATTATACCCACATATATACCTACAGGTTACCCACGGACTTATTTAAAAAAAAATAAAAGCCTAACACTGTCCCTCACTGCAGCAGCATCCTGTTCCTACAGTAGTCAGAGCAGAATGGCAGCGCACCACATGATCCAGCATTTATGCATGCAGGGTTACAATACTAGGCATGACTGTTATGGCTTCCAAGTGTCCACAGCTTAAACTCTTGACAAACTGCTGACTTGACAGTTGTCCAGAAGACAGACATTGACACCCTCCACAAGCCACGAAAAGTCATAGCCAAAGAAACTGACTGTTCACAGAGTGCTGTATCCAACCATATACAGCTTTGAAGGGCTTGTCAAGAAAAGGCCATTCAAGAATTTGGGGGACAATCACAAGGAGTGGACTGCGGCTGGAGTGCTTCAGGAGCCAACACACACAGACGTATCCAGGACATGGGCAATAACTGTTGCATTCCTTGTTTTACCTGGGCTAAGAAGAAAAAGACTGGACTGTTGCTCAGTGGTCTAAAGTCCTATTTTCAGATTAAATTAAATTTTCTATTTTATTTAGAATTCAAGGGGCAGGAGTCTATAGGAAGGATGGAAAGGCAAAAAATTCTAGTCACTAGTCAGTGATGGTGTCATGTGATGTCAGTGTTGGGCGAAGTTTACAACAATATTATTTGGTTTCTTTGCTGAATTTCACAAACAAATCCTTTTTGAGACAAATTACTTTGTCATAAAGCTCATTTCTTTGTAAGTAGCAGGAACTACTTTATTGGCAAACTCGCCTAATGTAAACCCTATAAAGAATCTATGGGGTATCAAGAGGAAGATAAGAGACACCAGACCCAACAATGCAGACAAGCTGGAGGCCATTATCAGAGCAACTTAGGCTTCCATAACACCTCAGCAGTGCCATAAGCTGCAATAATTCATGCAAAGGAGCAGTGGCCAAGTATTGAGTGCATACACTGTACATACTTTTCAGTAGGCCAACATTTCCATATTTAAAATGTTGGTTTTATATAATATTTTAATTTTCTGATATACTAAGCCATGATCATCACAATTAAAAGAAATAAACACTAGAAATAGTTTAGGTTTGTCTATGTGTAATGAATCTGTACAAAATGTTTAATTTTTTAATTGAATTACTGAAATAAATTAACTTTTCAAAGATATTCTAATTAGCTGTGTTTCCATAATTAGGGATGAGCAAATTTCATATTTTGAAGTTCATTTTCGGTTCGGGTTGTGGTATAAGCTGAATTGCGTTATGGATTCCGTTACCACGGACCATAATGCAATACCATAATGCCTTTAGAGGCATTATGTTATTCATTCTGTCATAATATAAGTCTATGGCCTGCATAACGGATACGGTTTCCGTTATGCTGGAGTCCTTTTGATTTGCACTCTTAAATTTAACAGACATTTTATTATTTACTAGCAGAAAGAACCGGCTTCGCCTGGGTATATTTTATCTATTTCATTTAATGTTTCTGTGTGTCGTTGCAGAGAGAAAGTCAATGCAGCTGACAGGAGGTGATTTTTACCTTCATTTTTTCAATCCCTATTGGCTGCGGAGTGGGAGGGGGTGTGGTTTAATGGGACACGGGGGGGGTTAAGTCCTACATTTCAGGGTGGCCTGAATTATAGGTTAATGCCATGGTAATTTGAAGAAACACAATGGGTAGC
Source organism: Rhinella marina (assembly GCA_900303285.1). Lineage (NCBI taxonomy): Eukaryota > Metazoa > Chordata > Amphibia > Anura > Bufonidae > Rhinella > Rhinella marina. The sequence goes on along the minus strand of ONZH01029666.1, from coordinate 27,836 downwards.
AGTGGAAGAAAACATTGCTTTGCGCGGGTATATTTAATCTATTTCATTTAATGTTTCTGTGTGTCGTTGCAGAGAGAAAGTCATCCTCCCTCCCATCCCTGCAGCTGACAGATGTTGATTTTTACCTTCAATTGTTCAATCTCCATTGGCTGCGGAGTGGGAGGGGTCATGGCCTGACTGTCGGGGGCGTGACATTGAAAGACCTAGGGCAGGGTTTTAAGTCCTTCTTTTGATGGTGGCCAGAATTACAGGTCGATGCCATAGTAATTTATGAGGACACGCCATGGGTAACAGTGTAAGAAAACATTGCTTTGCACGGGTATATTTAATCTATTTCATTTAATGTTTCTGTATGTTGTTGCAGAAAGAAATCCAACCTCCCTCCCATCCCTGCAGCTGACAGAAGTTGATTTTTACCTTCATTTTTTCAATCCCCGTTGGCTGCGGAGTGGGAGGGGGCGTGGCCTGACAGAGTCGGAGCGTGGTTTCGCGAGATCTGGGGCGGGGGTCAGAGTGGCATGAATTACAGGTCGATGACATGGTAATTTATGGGGACCCGCAATGGGTAGCAGTGGAAAAAAACATCTTTTATTAGTATTGAATGGTCGTAGTCTAAAATTAGTCAATTTCATCTACGATTTTTGTGTGTCATTGCAGAGAGAAATTCACCCTCCCACCCCTGCAGCTGATTTTTTTCAATCCCCGTTGCCTACGGAGTGGGAGGGGGCATGGCCTGGCAGAGTTGGGGGTGTGGATTATCAAGATGCTTCGAACGGTTGTAGTCTGAAATTAGTCTATTTCATCTAAAATTTTGTGTGTCATTGCAGAGAGAAATTCACCCTCCCACCCCTGCAGCTGACAGAAGTTTATTTTTCCCTTCATTTTTTCAATCCCTGTTGGCTGCGGAGTAGGAGGGGGCGTGACCTGACACAGTTGGGGGCATGGCTTAACAAAGCGCTTCGCATAGGTGATTTAATCTATTTCATTTAATGTTTCTGTGTGTCGTTGCAGAATGGCTGCAGAGTGAGAGGGGGCGTGGTCTGACAGAGTTGGGGGCGTGACTTAGCAAGATGATTCGAACAGTTGTAGTCTATAATTAGTGTCACGACAGGGAAACAAGGGATAGTGTGCCCTGTCTGAACCCCACCTCTTTCCCTGCCTACTTACAGTAGATGCCCTAGGCGACAAAACCGTAACTTGGAGACGGTCCCTATGCTGAGTACGTGCACAGGGTAGGGAAGGGAACACAGGGAAAGACGAACACAGACAGAACAAACACAATAGCAGAATCGTCAGCAAGCCAAGTCAAGAACAGGAGGTCACGTCAAATACCGAGGGGAATCGCAAAAGCGTAGTCTAAGTCCAAAGCCAAAATCTAATATACCAATAATCCAACAGCAAGGTCCAACACACAGCACTGATCTCAGAAGACTAATCACAGGCATCTGAGTGAGGCAGTTGCCATCTTTAAATAGCCCGCCCAGGATCATGTGATGTGGCCAGCATCACATGACCTGAGGCGGAGCAAGCTGTCCAAACAATATGTAAAGTAGCCATGTGGTGTGATCAGCACCACATGGCTAAACCCAAACAGAGAATTAACTCATGAAGTGCTGGCTGACAAGACCAGCACTTCAATTCCCTATTGCTCGTCTCTAGGGGGGCGGAGAGGTCCGGCGACGTCGTGCAGAGGGAGCGCGACGCCGACCTCGCGTGACAGTACCCCCCCCTTCACGAGGGGCCACCGGACCCTTACCAGCGGGAGCAGGCTTATCGGGATGCTGCAGATGGAACTTTCGGATGAGCGAGTCTGCATGCATCCTGGTCAACGGTACCCAAGACCTGTCCTCAGGACCGAACCCCTTCCAATGTACAAGGTACTGGAAGGAATTCCGGACCCTTCTCACATCCACAATTCTGGCAATCTCATGCTCCATTTGTCCTGCTACCTCAACCGGAGGCGGAGACTGTTCCTCAGGACCAACGGGAGCAACATAACGTTTGAGCAAAGACACATGAAAAACATTATGAACACGAAGGGAGTCGGGTAAACATAACCTAAAAGAAACCGGATTGATCACCTTGGTGATCCTGTAAGGACCAATGAAGCGAGGTGCAAACTTGTAGGATGGTACCCTCATGTTGAGATTTTTAGTCGATAACCATACCTTATCCCCAACCTTAAAATTCACACCCTTAGAACGTTTTCTATCAGCCTTAGCTTTTTGAACTCCTTGGGCCTTTTCCAGGTTCGACTGAACCTGTGCCCAAACTGTGCACAGTTCTTGAGAAAAATCATTGACCTCTGGGACAACCGACGCAGATGGGGAAAAGGAGCTAAAGCGTGGATGAAAACCCATATTGCAGAAAAACGGCGACATCCCAGAGGATGAATTAACACGATTATTAATTGCAAATTCAGCCAGAGACAGGAATCTGGCCCACACATGTTGGTTATCAGAAACATAACATCTGAGATATTGCTCAACGGATTGGTTAAGACGTTCAGTCTGACCATTGGTCTCCGGATGAAAGGCTGATGAAAAGGACAAAGAGATACCAATCTTATTACAGAACGCCCTCCAGAACCTAGACACAAACTGTACTCCCCTATCAGAAACGATATTCTCAGGAACACCATGTAGTTTGACAATATTATCAATGAACACGGACGCCAAGACCTTCGCAGAGGGTAATTTACACAAAGGAATAAAATGACACATTTTGCTGAATCTGTCAACCACCACAAATATCACGGTTTTACCCTCAGAGCACGGCAAGTCCGTGATAAAGTCCATGGACAGATGTGACCAAGGTCTACTAGGTATGGGTAAAGGATGTAACTCACCCATAGGTCGTGTCTTGGTATTCTTGGACCTGGCACAAGTGTTACACGCAGTTACAAAAGCCTGAACATCTCTGGAGATTGACGGCCACCAATACTGCCTAGAGACCAACTCCTTGGTGGCATTGATGCCAGGATGTCCACACAAAACAGAATTATGGCACTCACCCAGCAGTCGCAACCGCAAATGAGCCGGCACAAACAATTTGTCATTGGGGGTACCAATGGGAGCAAGATGTTGTCCTGCCGAGATTTCAGAAGCGAGGTCAGATGAGGTAGCGGCCACGATGATATCAGCTGGCAGGATGGGCTCAGGAGGGACGTCAGGAGGCTGATACGCCTGGAAACTTCGGGATAAGGCATCGGCCTTAACGTTCTTGCTCCCGGGTCTGAAGGTAACACAAAAATCAAAACGAGTAAAGAACAAAGCCCACCTCGCCTGTCTAGGATTCAATCGCTTAGCCGATTCTAGAAACATTAAATTCTTATGATCCGTGAGGACCGTAATGCGGTGAAATGCCCCTTCTAAAAAATGACGCCATTCCTCAAATGCCCACTTGATTGCAAGTAACTCCCTATTCCCAATATCATAATTCCTCTCGGCAGGAGAGAACTTGCGGGAGAAGAAGGCGCATGGCATAAGATTAGTTAAGGTGGAAGACCCCTGGGACAGTACAGCCCCCACACCATCCTCAGACGCATCCACCTCAACTACAAAAGGCTTACTTTGATCAGGCTGGACCAACACAGGAGCATTAATAAAACACTGCTTTAACCTTTCAAAGGCCTCAATAGCTGCAGGGGGCCAATTGACCAGATCAGCCCCCTTGCGAGTCAAATCCGTAATGGGTTTGGCTACCACTGAAAAATTTTTGACAAATTTACGATAAAAATTAGCAAACCCCAGAAATCGCTGGAGCGCCTTCAAAGAGGAAGGTCGCACCCAATCCACAATGGCCTGTACTTTAACTGGGTCCATTTTGAAAGAAAAAGGGGTGAGAATGTATCCCAAAAAGGCCACTTCCTGAACACCAAAGGTACACTTTTCCCCTTTAACAAACAACTTGTTTTCACGCAACACCTCCAGCACTTGCCTGGTGTGAGATACGTGACTCTCCCAGTCTGCAGAAAAAATCAGGATGTCATCAATATAGACAATTACAAATTTCCCAATAAATGGTCTAAAAATGTCATTGACAAAGTTTTGGAAAATTGCCGGAGCGTTACTTAACCCAAAAGGCATTACCAAGTACTCATAATGACCCTCCGGGGTATTAAACGCAGTTTTCCATTCGTCCCCCTCACGAATCCTGATTAGGTTGTATGCCCCCTTCAAATCCAGCTTGGTGAACCAACAGGCCCCCTGGACCTGATTCAGCAAGTCAGGAATAAGGGGCAACGGGTATCTGTTTTTAACAGTGATTTTATTGAGCTCCCTGTAATCGATACAGGGCCTCAATCCTCCATCCTTTTTACCAACAAAGAAAAAACCTGCCCCCATGGGAGAAACTGAAGGCCGGATGTGACCCTTGGCCAGACTCTCTTTGAGATAATCCCTCATGGACTGACGTTCAGGAGTAGAGAGATTATAAATGCGACCTTTGGGATATTTGGATCCCTCAATAAGGTCGATGGCGCAATCATATTGCCGGTGAGGAGGGAGGAACTCAGTCTCGGACATGGAAAACACGTCCGAAAAATCGCCAATATACTTGGGCAAGGAAAGAGACTCAGTGGTACCTCCCAACTGCAATACTGATCTACAACATTTGTCACAATTCATTCCCCATTTTTCCAATTCACCTACCGACCAGTTGATCACAGGGTTGTGGTCCTGTAACCAAGGCAGACCTAAAACAAGGTCGGCAGGTAAATCCTTTAATACAAGGAAGGAACAAGTCTCGGTATGGGTAATTCCTACAGTTAATACAACCTCAGGAGTACAAAACTCCACTCTCCCATTATTCAATGGAGTGGAATCCAGTGCGATAATTTGAATTACCTCCCTTAAAGGAATTATAGGCACACCCACAGATTGCACAAAATCATAATCAATAAAATTAGCAGCAGAACCTGAATCCACAAATGCTTCACCGGACCTCTTGAATTGGTTATAAGAAATGGAAATAGGTAACAAGATTTTCTTTCTTACCACCGCAGGGGGTACCTTACTTCCAGGAACAGACCTTTTTGAGAGCAGAAGTCTCGGACACTGCTGGAGCCAGTGGTTCATCTCACCGCAGTAAAAACAGGCCCCTCTCAGGCGTCTCTGATCCCTCATAGTAACTCCCAACTGCATAGGCTCCTCCTGGACCTTGATAGGAGACGGGCTCTGAAGAGGAACTTCGGACAACACGGCAACTTGAGGGGCAACAGAACGTTCCTTTTGTCTCTCCCTAAACCGTCGGTCAAGTTTGATAACTAAGGTCATAGTCGCCTCTAAGGTGTCAGGAGTAGGATAACTAACTAGTAAATCCTTCAGATGGTCAGACAGTCCCACCCTAAACTGGCTTCTCAAAGCAGGGTCATTCCATTTAGAGGACACACACCATTTTCTGAACTCAGCACAGTAATCCTCAACTGGACGGTTACCCTGCCGAATGTCTCTGAGCTGAGTTTCAGCTACAGCGGCCAAGTCAGGTTCTTCATATAAAAGACCTAGGGCCCGGAAAAAAGCCTCCACAGACAATAGACAAGGGGAGTCAGGTGGCAATGAGAAAGCCCACTCCTGCGGATCACCTTGCAGCAAGGAAATAATGATTCCTACCCGCTGCTGCTCAGAACCCGAGGAGTGTGAGCGTAAACGGAAATATAATTTACAACTTTCCTTAAAGGAACGGAAAGTCCTTCGGTCCCCAGAAAACCGATCGGGCAATTTTACATGGGGTTCAATATTGGGGTTTGGCATGGAGGGAACGACTGCGGGTGCAGTCCGCAGCTGCTCCTGATGTTGGAGTCTCTCGGCCAAATCCTGGATCATCTGAGCCATGTTACTCATCTGGTCCGTGAGTACTCGCAACGGCTCCATTAGGTATGGCCTGTGATTCTGTCACGACAGGGAAACAAGGGATAGTGTGCCCTGTCTGAACCCCACCTCTTTCCCTGCCTACTTACAGTAGATGCCCTAGGCGACAAAACCGTAACTTGGAGACGGTCCCTATGCTGAGTACGTGCACAGGGTAGGGAAGGGAACACAGGGAAAGACGAACACAGACAGAACAAACACAATAGCAGAATCGTCAGCAAGCCAAGTCAAGAACAGGAGGTCACGTCAAATACCGAGGGGAATCGCAAAAGCGTAGTCTAAGTCCAAAGCCAAAATCTAATATACCAATAATCCAACAGCAAGGTCCAACACACAGCACTGATCTCAGAAGACTAATCACAGGCATCTGAGTGAGGCAGTTGCCATCTTTAAATAGCCCGCCCAGGATCATGTGATGTGGCCAGCATCACATGACCTGAGGTGGAGCAAGCTGTCCAAACAATCAGTAAAGTAGCCATGTGGTGTGATCAGCACCACATGGCTAAACCCAAACAGAGAATTAACTCATGAAGTGCTGGCTGACAAGACCAGCACTTCAATTCCCTATTGCTCGTCTCTAGGGGGGCGGAGAGGTCCGGCGACGTCGTGCAGAGGGAGCGCGACGCCGACCTCGCGTGACAATTAGTCTATTTTATCTAAAATTTTTGTGTGTCGTTGCAGAGAGAAATTCACCCTCCCACCCCTGCAGCAAACAGAAGTTTATTTTTACCTTTATTTTTTCAATCCCCATTGGCTGCGGAATGGGAGGGGGCGTAACCTGACAGTCGGGGACGTGGATTAGCAAGACGCTTCACATGGGTGTATTTAATCTATTTCATTTAATGTTTCTGTGTGTCGTTGCAGAAAGAAAGTCAACCTCCCACCCATCCCTGCAGCTGACAGAAGTTGATTTTTACCTTTATTTTTTCAATCCTTGTTGGCTGCGGAGTGGGAGGGGGCGTGGCCTTACAGAGTCGGGGCGTGGCTTAGCAAAGCGCTTCGCATAGGTGCATTTAATCTATTTCATTTAATGTTTCTGTGTGTCGTTGCAGAATGGCTGCGGAGTGAGAGGGGGCATGGCCTGACAGAGATGGGGCGTGGCTTAGCAAAAGGCTTCGAACGGTTGTAGTCTATAATTAGTCTATTTCATCTAAACTTTTTGTGTGTCGTTGCAGAGAGAAATTCACCCTCCCACCCCTGCAGCAAACAGAAGTTTATTTTTACCTTCATTTTTTCAATTCCCGTTGGCTGCAGAGTGGGAGGGGGCGTGACCTGACAGAGTCAGGGGCTTGGATTAGCAAGACGCTTCGCATGGGTGGATTTAATCTATTTTATTTAATGTTTGTGTGTGTTGTTGCAGAAAGAAAGTCAACCTCCCACCCATCCCTGCAGCTGACAGAAGTTGATTTTTACCTTTATTTTTTCAATCTCTGTTGGCTGAGGAGTGAAAGGGGGTGTGGCCTGACAGAGTTGGGGGTGTGGCTTAGTGAGACCTGGGGCGGGGGTTTTAAGTACTTCTTTTAGGGTGGCCTGAATTAAAGGTCAATACCATGCTTATTTATTTATGAGCCCACGCAATAGGCAGCAGTGGAGGAAAACATCTTTTATTACTACTGAACTGTAGTAATAGAAAAAAACATAAGTTATATTTATGGTAACCGGAATACCTTTAACAGTGTCAGTAAATAGAAATGGATGAGATCCTCAGCTGCTGATAATTACCTGGTTGTTATGGAAACCTGCCCTCCCTGTGTGGCTTTGCAGAGAATGGCAGTTGGAGTTTAAAACCAAAGCTCCCAGTTGTAATGTTGGCTAATGGAGATCATATTTTGGGAATATCTCGGGAACGGTACGTCCTAGAGAGATGAGACCTGGTCTAAAACCTTCCCGGACACCTGATGTACCTGTGTGCCGAATTTGGTGAAAATCGGTCCAGTAGTTTGGTCGCGCATAGAGAACAGACAGACAGACAGACAGAAATTCATTTTTATATTATTAAGAGATTTATATGAGGCCTCTAAATGAAGTCATGGGTTTGGTATGCAGATTATTAACCCCGTCCTGCAAAAGCCAGTTTGGACCAAATCCTGAAGCGTACTGATCAGCGTACCCAGTTCTGTTAGTGATTGCTTTCACTCACTATTGTCAATGCAGGGAGGTTGGAAGAAGATGTACTACAGTATATAGGTATATAGGTATACAGTCATATACTATAACAATCAGTCTTCTCATTATTACTTATCATTTACTTTGGTAATTATGCAAATTTTGAAGTGTTTTAACTACAGTACATGGTCTGATGCAGTAATGCGCTCACTAATATGGATATAACAATTAGTGATGAGCAAAGTTCTTAAAAATTTGATTTGGCTGCTTCTCTGAATTTTACAAATAATTCACTTTGTATTTAGTTAATTAGTCACAAAGCAGAGTACCTTGTAAGTAGCGGGTGCAACATCTGAGATGATAGGTCACTATTAAGGACTGCTGTAGAGGTCACTGTTATGGAGAACACTGTGGGTATCTTTTAACCTCACACAAAAATATTAAGGCTACATTCACATGGCAGAGCTTTATAGAAAATGCTTATTTTTGCCCATGGATAAGAATAGGACGTGCATTGTACTTTTGTGGGGCCATGGAATAGAATGGGTGTGGACAAAACACGGTGTGTTGTACACATCTTTTGTGGCCCCATTGAAATGAATGGGTCCGCACCCGTTCCACAAAATTGTGGAACAGATGCGGACCTATTTATATGGTCGTGTGAATGTACCCTTAATGATTAATAGTGGAAATATACCCGTGCAAAGCATGGTCATCCTGCTAGTAAGCAATAAAAAATTACATTGATAACCCTTCTATCCATACAATACATATCAGCATAACTAAGTATACAGTATGTGCCATTCTACAGCATGAAGAATAAACCTTCCCTGTCTATAGTGTACTTATAATAGTGGATATATGGGGTTTGTCGTCCACCTTTTTCAGAATAAAATATAACAGAGTAATAACAGAGTAAATTTGTTAACAGCTTGACAATTGACATTTAAAATTTGTATTTATTATTTGGGGAAAATGTATTTTATGTAAAACTATCTTTTATGTGTAAATGTATACTGCATATGTATATACTTTGAATACATTTTAATAATTATCATAATTTATTATTTCTTGATACTATTCAGTTAAATATATAGCTTGTATTCTATTTCTAGTAACCATTTTCAATATTGCTGAAGGGTTTTATTTTCCATAAGATATTCTCTTTTGTGTGCAAAATATGCATAAATAACTTAGGCAAGAAAGGTAAATAATTTGGTACACGTATAAATAAGTTAAAAAAAAATCCAAAGAGAAAAAGTTTTTGGCCAACCATTGACAATGGAGGAAATTTATTTATGTGATAAAAGAAGATTTGTGAAACAAGTAGAAAAGGAAAGTGTCAAGGTAATTCACAAGAGCAATGTGTTGCTTTTACTTAGCCCCGTGAGACCTTATTATTTTTTCTTCTTCGGAACTTGCCTTTTGAAAAGAATTTTTAAGATTTGTAAGAAGTTATATGGCAAAGCTTTATTATATCAGTGAAAATGTCTTATGATTGCATTTAATCCCCATTCATCTTTAATAATTGCACTTGAATTACAACCCTGTATGAATCAAATCAGATTAACCAAAGTAAAATTATATCAACAGCTAAAACAAAACATACTATGTAAAACATGTTATCCACTATGTAAATAACTGAGATGTTTTCAACCAACATACATATTTCATGTTTGAATAATAACACTAAGAACAATTTATACACATATACATATATTTACTGTACTAATGATCTTGTAAAAGGCTTGCACAGTAAAATATCAAGTTTTGCAGATGACACTAAACTGTGTAAAGTAATGAACACAGAAGAGGACAGTACACTGCTACAGATGGATCTGGATAGTCTGGAGGCTTGGGCAGAAAAGTGGCAAATGAGGTTTAACACTGACAAATGTAAGGTTATGCATATAGGAAGGAATAAAGCAAGTCACCAGTACATACTAAATGGTAAAACACTGGGTAACTCTGACATGGAAAAGGACCTTGGAAATTTAGTCAACAGCAAACTAAGCTGTAGAAACCAGTGTCAGACAGCTGCTGCCAAGGCCAATAAGATAATGGGTTGCATCAAAAGAGGCATAGATGCCCGTGATGAGAACATAGTCCTGCCACTTTACAAATCACTAGTCAGACCACATATGGAGTACTGTGTACAGTTCTGGGCTCCTGTGAACAAGGCAGACATAGCAGAGCTGGAGAGGGTTCAGAGGAGGGCAACTAAAGTAATAACTGGAATGGGTGGACTACAGTACCCAGAAAGATTATCAAAATTAGGCTTATTCACTTTAGAAAAAAGACGACTGAGGGGAGATCTACTATGTATAAATATATCAGAGGTCAGTACAGAGATCTCTCCCATGATCTATTTATCCCCAGGACTGTGACGAGGGGACATCCTCTGCGTCTGGAGGAAAGAAGGTTTGTACACAAACATAGAAGAGGATGAGATTCTTTACGGTAAGAGCAGTGAGACTATGGAACTCTCTGCCTGAGGAGGTGGTAATGGTAAGTTCACTAAAAGAGTTCAAGAGGGGCCTCGATGTATTTCTGGAGTGTAATAATATTACAGGTTATAGTTACTAGAGATGGGTCGTTGATCCAGGGAGTAATTCTGATTGCCTGATTGGAGTCGGGAAGGAATTTTTTTCCCTAAAGTGGGGAAAATTGTCTTCTACCTCACAGGGTTTTTTTTGCCTTCCTCTGGATCAACTTGTAGGAAAACAGGCTGAACTGGATGGACAGATGTCTTTTTTCGGCCTTATAAACTATGTTACACAAACAAGCTTAATTAAACTTACTATTTACTATTAGTTACTCAGCAACACCAGCAATTATTATTTTGAAATATTAATGCATAAATTTTGCTCAAAGTAAGCCAATAGGTGCTACTGACTGTTAAAGTTGGTCCAGATTTATCTTCTAGCATCATCCAAGGGGAAACATTTAATGTGCCTACTGTATTAATGTCTAATGGAAAACACACCAGATGGTCAACAATCTAGTGTAAATGCTTTGTCGGTCAGTACACAGTTAGGGGAAGACATCAGGCTGATTCTATTTGAGGAACTTGGGGGTGGAGGAATGTGGAAGAGGCAGGTAAAGAGGAGGGTTAAAGGGGAAAATACCACCAGGCATGTGGTGTCTGGCAGGACATGTGGGAGACAGTATGTGAGCAGAGCAGGATCTCAGTCAGGGCAAGGACGGGTGCAAAGTGGAAAGGCTCTGTGCGGCAGAAAGGGGTAAAAAAACAGGAAATGGCCAGGGTGGAAGAATGTCCAGGATGAAGCCTGATATGTCTGAGGGCATGTGGGAGACAGTAGGTGGGCAGGGACTGTGTTGGTGATAAGGGGTACACTATTTGGTAGAGCTTTGTGGGTACTGAAGGGTAGTGGGGGAATTAAAAACAGCATGGTTGGTTGTAGGTAAGACACAACCTGACAAGAGCTTTGTAGAGTTTAGAAAAGTAAGTGGGTAGGGAGTATGTTGGGGAGAGGGCATGGGGTGAGACAAGGTGGCAGAGTATGTCATAAAAAATCATTGCCTAACAAATACCTGTATTCATATTTGCCACTTACATTGTGCTGTCACTGTATAGCTATTAAAACACCAGTGGAAAACTTCAATTCTAAACTAATCCAAATTTCAATGCGTGTCATGGTAACAAATTAGTTTTCCTAAAATGGCGACTGACCATGTTAGAAAGTGAAAGTAAGTGTAGAAGAGACAAACCCGGGAACGCAATATCACCCATAATGCTGTGCAGCCAATAAATCCACAGGTAGCCATCCTCCTGTGATGTCACAGCTAAGCAGAGCCCTATAAAATCCTGATCCCGAGTGAGTGTCATCTTTTTTCCTGTGAGCGGAGTATAGAAGACACTCATGCACTAGGGACAGTGTTTCTGCAAATTCTTAACAGAGAGTGTAGGACAATATTGGAGAGAGAGAGTGCAGGCCCCTGAAACTGAATAGCTATACTTACCTGCTCCTCCAGTCCTCCGCATTGCCCCTGCTGCCTCCATCTTCCAGGCACTGTGTTGTTTTCACCTGGCAGTGCATGGGCATAGTCACATGCACCTGTCCAGCCAATGACTGGCTTCAGTGGTAATGTGGCCACAAACAGCATGTCACTGCTGAAGCCAATCATTGACTGGAGCTGTGTATGACTATGCCTATGTACTTCCAGGTGAAAACAATGCAGGGACCGGAAGATGTAGGTGGCAGGGGCAATGCGGAGGAATGGAGCGGCGGGGCAGGTAGTTATGAACCTTCTATTTCAGAAGCCATGCTGCAGAAACTTTTTAAAAAATCATTTTTACCAAAAAATCACTGAAAAGTGGCAACATTGCCTTCCATCCTGCCTCATATTCATAAATAAGCAGTTTCCTTCACTGCAGAGAATGGCGCAAAATGGTTATTACCTCTTCCTACCACCCAGTAACAAGTGCCATGCAATAATCAGTAAGCACTTTACCGTACAGGAAGGGAAAATGCTCATTGGTTAACACTTTAATGACCAGCCCTGAAAAGGCCTTGATAACAAGACACTTTTTTGCGATTTAGCGCACGTGCTTCAAATGGTTGTAACTTTTTTATTTATTGGACTACCAAAATTATTTGTGCAACTTTTTTTTATGTGGCACATAGCGATTTATAATTTATTTTTTAGTTTTATTTAGGGAAAACTGTACAAATTTTTTTTAAAGTATTTTTTTCCAACTATAGCTCCTTGTTCTTTACATATGCAAACTGACACCAAATACATTATTATAATTAGTTCCCTATTATATATGTATAGTTTTCATGTGAATGGGGCGGCAATGGTTATGGTTTTGGTTGGTGTGGGTGTTTATTCTTGTTATGGTTTTTTTTTTAAACTTAATTTTTAACAGATTTCTGCTACATAATATGTCCCCCAAGAGGTCATAAAAAGACCTTTGAGGGACACTGACATTCTTTTTAATTTGAATATTTTCCTTTTTCTCCTTTTATTTGTATTTTATTATAGTTTTTATTTTTTAATAATTTTCTATTATTTTTAAACATATTTTTTGCCACATAATATGTCTCCCTCTTTTATTTGTATTTTTAATTCATGGGGGGAAAATAAAAAAAAAAATATATATATATATATATAATTTTATTCCTCCCCCCCCCACATAATTTGTTCCTAAGAGGTTTTCTACTGTAACATTCCAAGGTGGAAACATGGATAAGCAAACTGTCAAATAAGTTAGCAGAAGTGTTTGCCTGCTGCAGAGGGGAATTCCCTTATTGATTATGAGTAGGGATGAGCGCACCCGAACTTTAGGGTTCAGCCAAAACTTTAGGTCAAAGTTCAAATTTGAGACCCGCACTTGACCACAAACCCGGACCCCATTGAAGTCAATGGGGACCCGAACTTTGCTTTATTATTTTCTGTTATAACATGGTTAAAGCAGAAAATAATAGCATTCTTAAGACATAATGCAAAAGAAGATGGCCATTTAGGAGTTAAAAAAAATAAATAAAAATAACTCACCTCATCCACCCCATCTCACAGCTGCAGTGTCACATGGTGAGCCTTAGGCTACATTCACACGTCCATTTAAAACATCCGCATTCTATCTGCATCCGTTCCGCAATTGCGGACGATTTTTGCGGATATTTTGCGGATCCATTCATTTCAATGGGTCCTGATAATCTGCGGACATTGCACCGTATGTTGTCCACATCCGTTAATCTGTTCCGTTCCGTTTTGCGCAAACAGAAATCCTCCTGTCCTACTTTTCTCCCGAATTGCGGTCCGTAGCACAATGAAAGTCTATGGATCCGCAAAAAATGCGGAAGACATGCGGAAAGGCATCCGCATGTCATCCGTATTTGCGGATTCCATTCCAGGAGGGGTGAAAAAAAAAAAGATGTTATTCATCCTTCCGTTTTTTGCGGATCCGCAAAAAACGGATGACATATGGATACATCCTTTCCGTTTTTTACGGAAAGACGGAACGGATGTCCTGGAAAAACTAAGTATTTTGCGGAACAACGGATCCGCAAAAAACTGACCATTTTCCAGGATGTGCACACATACGGACGTGTGAATGTAGCCTTATACTGCTGAGATATAGTATGACAGCAATCTACTGTTGGAAAGGTCTGCCGACAGGGATTGAAAAAAATAAAAGTAAAAATCAACTTCTATCAGCTGCAGCGGAGGGAGGGAGGGTGACTTTCTCCCTGCAGCTCACGCTCAGACTGCACAGTGCTGCTGTCTGAGAGTGAGCTGTTCAAAAGGACATCTATGTGTCCATTCAGGCCCTGTGCCGGACGGAGGACAGGGAGTCTGAAAGCTGGATTGTCCGGCCTAAAACTGGACTTCTGGCCACCCTAGGGGCAGGCTGCTGTCGAGATAACAGTTAAAGGGGAGTAACCAGAAGAATAGGGGGCACACTAACAATAAAAACAGAGTGCACAAGTGGTTCAGAAACAATTATCACAGAACCAAGCAAAGAAAACCACAATGACATGCACATCCAACAATAGTAAAAGCAATAGTATTATTTTATTGGACAACACAATTATACATACACCTAAATATAATTTTCAGATGTATGTATGTAAGGTCAAAGTTAAGGGGGTGGGCTGCTGTGGAGGTCCTATTTTAAAGAGATGGGGCACTGTGGGGGGGTCAGTGTTAAGGGGGGGCTGTGGAGGTCACTGTTAAGGAGGCGGGGTGCTGTAGAGGTCACTCTCGATATCTTTTAATGACACACACATAAACATTAAATTAAATATACCCGGGAGAAGCCGGGTCCTTCTGCTAGTCTATTATATATTTGCCATAAATACAAATTTACTGTATGTATCCTATGGATAATAGTTCATACTGTACAGACACAGTGTAAGAGCCAATGTCTCATAACATTGCCGCCAGCCACTGTGCTCCCTGTCTATGCCAACCACATTGTCTCATCAAATTAGTTGCCATGTTGCCCCATGACTATGCCAGTCTCAGTGTCCTCTGTTTATAACAGCCACAGTGCCTCAATACATTGACAGCCACTTTGCCTCATCACATTAACAGCCATAATGCCGCCAGACTATGGCAGTCTCCATGCCTTTGGCTATGCCAATGATCGATCTCCCTGACTATGTAAGGCACAAAGCAGTTTCGTTATTAGGGACAGCTTTGTAACCTAATCTTACCCAGTCAGAAGCAATAGTAGGAATCTGGAGGTATTGGGATGGATCTGTGCTGTGTACAGCATGTAGGGGTGTGTCGCTACACACAGGCCCTGGCAGGGAAGACACTGCAAACATCTACTAATGTTTGTTGTTTATAACAAAGTATTTGTTATTTACACACTGAATGGTGACACTTCACAGAAATATGGGTGTAAGATTGTGACAGTTCAGTGAGCAGATTACAGAGCTTACTACATGCCCTGTTCTCACTACTGCACTGTAACTGAACCCAGAGTGCCCTGCTTCTAATGCGGTCATTTGGACTATTAAACACAAATTAGTCCAAAAAAATATGAAATGCGCAGATAGTGTTTAACTTTTGAAATGATTAATGTAGTTTAAAATATTGAGAAAATTGAATCATTTCTATTTCACATTCAATGCTGGTGAATTGGTGACAGAGTCCCAGTGAATGAGAAAGCCTGCTAGTTTGAAAATACACAGAAAGTAAACGCTGTACATGGAAAACTGTTGGTTAAGTCTAATTGAAAATATGATATTTTTTTTGCCCAAAATTAATAAAATGCAATAATAAAAAATGCCCCCAAAGGTGTTCATAGCCTTCAAATCTTTTCAGTAGTTTCCCACTTAATCACTCACCCATACTGACCTAATATATGATGTTCATAGCACACTCTTCAGGGTATGGTGAACAGCGTAATGGGATTCAAAAGGTGATCAAAAAGTTAGATACACCCCAAAACGATATTAATGAAAACTACAGATTATCTTGTGAAGATTGAGCCCTCACACACCTCTATAGATATATATGGAAAAAATATGGGTGTCAGAATATGATAAATATAGTTTTCAAAGTTTTTATTATTTAGTAATAAAAACACAAGAAAAAAAACACAAGAAAAAACTCTATAAATTTGGTATCACTTCGATCTTACTTACCCGGAGAATAAAGATAATGTTATTTTTTACTGGACAGGGAAATATATAAAAAAGCAATCTGTCAAACAATGGGGGAATGTGTTTTTTTTCCAACTCCACCCTGTTTAGAATTTTTTTTGCCAGCTTTCTACTAGATCACGTCCAACAATAAATGATACCATTAGAAAGGACATGCCCTCCAAAAAACAAGCCCTGATATTGCTAAATTAATGGAAAAATGGCTTAAAGGTAATGGCTTCTGAAAGGCAGGAAAAACAAACAAACAGAAAATGGCTGTGCCAGGAAGGGTTTAACCCCTTCCCGACCGGCGCCGTACATGTACTGCGCTTGGGCGGTGCGGGGACATGACGCCCGCTCGCGGGTGCGGCGGGCGTCATGGCCGGCAAGTGTCTGCTGTTTCTAACAGCAGAGACTTGCGGCTACTTACCGCCATCGGCGGTGTCTTCCGGCCTCTCATTTCTTATGGGCCCCTCTGAAGGCTTCCGGTGGCGTCTGTACCCGGAAGCGGTTCGCTTCCAGGTGATGTACAGACGACCTGATTGGCCAATCGGGCTGTCTGTATACGCTATGAAAACTGTAATCCTCGCTGGTGAGGATTACAGCTTTCAAAGTGCAATTCTTATTCTGGCCACTAGATGGCAGGCCAGGATAAGAAATGAGCAATCATGAGTTTTAATTCAAGATTAAAAATCAGAGATTGCTCATAGTGAAAAAATTAAAAGTACAATATATTAGCTCATATTTGAGCTTTCAAATAAAAATTTTTTTTTTTAAAAAGTTAAAAAATATATAAAAAATAAAAAAAATAAAAGTTTAAATCACCCCCCTTTTCGTATAATTAAAAAATAAATACCTAAATAACAATAAATATAGACATCATGGGTATCACCGTGACCGAAAACTGTGAATTGTGTGGCTGAAAAAAGCGTCAAAATGGCGATTCGCCGTTTTTTGTCACTTTTTTTTCTAAAAAAAATTAAATAAAAAGCAATCAAAAAGTCATACACACCCCAGAATGGTATCATTAAAAACTTCAGATCGCCCCGCAAAAAATGAGCCCCCATACAGCTCCGTACACATAAATACCAAAAAGTTATCGGGGTCAAGAAAAAACAAAACAAAAAAAAAACAACCAACTTTATCATTTTTTTTCGCTATCAAAACACAAGAAAAACTATACATGTTAGGTACCTCTGGATTCGTACTGACCTGTAGAATGAAAGTAACTGTCAATTTTAATGAACAGCGAACGCCGTAAATAAAAAAACCCGGAAAACTGTAGCGGAATAGTTTTTTTTGCAACTTCACACGATTTGGAATTCCCACTACACCATATCCAATAATAAATGGTGGCGTTTGAAAGTACAACTTGTCCCGCAAAAAACAAGCCCTCATACAACTATATGAGCAGAAAAATAAAAAAGTTATGGCTGTATGAAGGCAAGGAGCAAAAAACGAAAACGCAAAACCGAAAAAACCTCCGGGGGTGAAAGGGTTGGAGAGAGATATACAGGCATAATTCTGTTAAAAGGTATTTTATAGCAAGGAGCTTATTTACATTTTTTTGCATAGGGAACCTATATGTTTGTATTTGTTGTATGAAATGCACTAGAGGAGAACCTTGTTCTTTCACTATCAGGGGCGTAGGAGAGGGGAACATCCTGGAAGAGATGTCAGCAATGCTGCTAGATGGGCACTGTAATCTGTTACATCATTATTATTATTATTATGATTATTATTATTATTAGTGTGGAGCGAATAGAGCTTTGGATCCTAGATCTGAATTTGATTTGCTCTAAAATTCTTTTGTCTCCATTAGAGATGAGCGAATCATCCAAAAATCGCTTTGCCGAATGTTCGTCAAATTTTTTAAAAGATTTGTACTTAATACAAAGCTATTTGGTCGAAGCTGCGTACAAGTCATTCGTTATTCTGTTGTGTTCTGCGAACATTTGCGCACTAATAATGAACCTACAGTTGTTAAAGGTACGCTACTTATGTGAACACGTACACATGAGCGTACAATTTGCGTATGAATCCTCAGCGTACTATTGTCTAGCGATTGCGTAATATGCAGGCATACACAATGCTAGACCACGGTGTGCACTCCTCAGAGGCAGAGTGAAGTTTTAGAAATGGCATCCAGGCGTTCTTCAGCATTTAGCTCTGGAGAGCTCAAATACATAATCCGGATGATGGACCGGCAGGATTACGATGGCACACACCGACACCCGAACCAGCAGAAGAAGGAGATAGTGCAGCAGGTGATCCAAGGCTTGCAGCCAACTATTACGAAGTCTACCAGTAGAAGCTGCGGCTACATGTCCTTTGGCACTGCTGGCCTGTGCCACCTTCTCTTTTTTTTGGAGCTCGAGTTCTGGCTGGAAGTGGAACCCTTTTGCTTTTCCGTGCCAGACATTTTCACTTGACTGTGGCCCTGCAGTTCTTTCTCTCTCTCCCTGTCTCTCTTCCTGCCTGATAAATATTACTGGCCCTGCACTTGCCCTGCACTGGCCCTGATATGTGTATTATTATGGATGCCCAAAACAACACCACAATTTCCAGAAAACAGTACTCTGTCTTTCACAACTTCACAGTGCTTCTGATCATCTCAGCAGTTGCAGCACAACTGATGTCGCTGGCTTACCGACAGTAAGATCAGTACCGACTGGTATCCTGGTACCGAAGCCGGCTTCGGATTAATGTTTTAAAATGGTTTTAAATTTTAAAAATCAAATCCCGCAGTTATTCACTGAAGTCTCGAGGGAGACTTTGGTGATAACTCGCTTTGCCTCGCCGGATCCCATACATTCAAATGCTATAAGGAGACAAATCTCTGTACAGCATTCAAACAAAGGTTTGACCGAAGTGAGTTTGGATCTATGAACCGAAGCTCGCTTTGCTCAACACTAATTATTATTGTAACTATTAGATTATTAGTTTTTAATCTGATTTAGTTAACCAAGGTCCAAAAAGTTAACAATTCTTACATTCGTACAACTTATCATCATCTGGTTACATGGCATGCTTGTCTTTCTCTATGGGCAAACATTCACAGAACCTTCATTGAGAAATACTGTACCTCTGTTTCTTTCCAATTACAGAGGCATACAGCTATATCATTCATTTAATTATGGAGGGATTCTGACTGTAATCATTACAGGCATAACAAAGTCATCATGGCATAGTAGGGAGCTATAACGGTGTGTGGCTAAACAGGGTCTCTGCACAAGACTCTTTCATGTGCATGAGAACTAAGATAAATATATTAGGGCTGAGTTATCAAAACTGTTTTACAGAAACCTGCCCTGGTTGCCCATAAAAATGAATCAGAGCGCTACTGTCATTTCTTAATCTGCTGTGTTAAAGCAAAAAATCAACTGAAGTACTATAATTAGAGAGGAGCGAATTTTTCAAAAATTCGATTCGGCTGCTTCGCCGAATTGTCAGAAAAGATTTGCTTCAATCCGAATAAATTTGTTGCAAATCGCATTAAAAAACGACTACTTCCGGGCTGCAGAGAGCCTGGATAGTGGTGTAGAACACTGTGCCTTACAGTAAAACGCATAGGGAGTAGTATTGAGTGAGCACTTCTGTGCTCGTATGCTCGGGTGCTCTGGCCGAGCAACCGAGCATAATGTTAGTCAATGGGACTAAACCAGGCACCACCCGCTCGGAAGAGGGGAGGGTGTCTGGTTAACCCTTTCATGCTGAAAGGTAGTTAAAACCTTCCTGCCCAGGCCATTTTTTGCTAATCTGACATGTGTCACTTCATGTGGTAATAACTTTAGAACGCTTTTACTTATCCAGGCCATTCTGAGATTGTTTTTTTGTCACATATTGTGCTTCACGATAGTAGTAAATTTGTGGCAAAATTTTTCATTTTTATTTATAAAAAAATACCAAATTTAGCAAAAGTTTAGAAAAATTAGCAAATTTCCAATTTTCAATTTTTCTACTTTCAAAATACATAGTAATACCTCCAAAAATAGTTATTATTTTACCTTCCCCATATGTCTACTTTATGTTGGCATCATTTTATAAATGTCATTTTACTTTTTTCAGACGTTAGAAGGCATAGAAGTTTAGAAGTATTTTTTCAAATTTTCAACAAAATTTCCAAAACCATTTTTTAAGCACCAATTCAGATATAAGGTGATTTTGAAGGGCTTAAGTAATGGAAACCACCAATAAATGACCCCATTTTAGAAACTACACCCCTCAAATTATAAAAAAAACTGATGCTACAAACTTTGTTAACCCCTGAGGTGTTCCACAAGAATTAAAGGAAAATAGAGGTGAAATTTCAAAATTTCACTTTTTTGGTAGATTATTCATGTTAATAATTTTTTTTCTTGCAACACAGCAAGGGTTAACAGCAAACTAAACCTCAATATACATTACTTTGATTCTGCAGTTTACAGAAATACCCCATATGTGGTGGTAAACGTTTCTATGGGTTTGTGGCAGTGGTCAGAAGGAAAGAAATGCCATACGGATTTTGGAGGCAGATTTTGCTAGAATGGTTTTTAGGCACCATTTTGTAATTGAGAGACCCTGACGTACCCCTACAGTGGAAACCCTCAAAAAGTGACCCCATTTTGGAAACTACACCCTTCAACAAATATATTAAGGGGGGTACTGACCACTTTGACCCCCTAAGTGTTTTACGGAATTTGGAAACACTTGGCTATGAAAATGAAAAGTTTCATTTCTTCCAATAAAGTGTTGCTTTAGCCCCAAATTTTTCATTTTCACAAGGGTTAACAGGAGAAAAGCACCCCATAAGTTTTTCCCCATTTTCTCCTGAATATGGCAACACCCCATATGTGGTGGTAAACTGATGTGGGGGCACATGGCAGGACTCAAAACAGAAGGAGTGCCATATGGATTTTGCAGAACAGATTTTGATGGATTGGTTTGCAGGAGCCATTGATTTTTATTTTTTGAGTTATTGTCTTATGTGGGGGCTTATTTTTTGCGGGATGAGGTGATGTTTTCATTGGTACCATTTTGGGGTACATAAGACTTTTTGATTGCTTGGTATTACACTTTTTGTGAGTCAAGGTGAAAAAAAATAGCTGTTTTGGCATAGTTTTTTTTTTCTTTTTACAGCATTCACCTGAGGGAACAAATCATGTGATATTTTTATAGAGCAGGTTGTTACGGACGTGGCAATACCCAATATGTCTAACTTTTTTATTTTTGGAAAGTTTTACACATTAGATTTATTTTTGAACAGAATAAAATCTTTTTTTTTTGTGTTGCCATTTTCTGAGAGCCATATTTTTTTTTATTTTCGGGCGATTGTCTCAGGTAGGGTATAATTTTTGCAGAACAAGATGACGGTTTGATTGATACCATTTTGGGTTAAATATGCCTTTTTGATCGCCTGCTATTACACTTTTTGTGAGGCAAGAGGGAAAAAAATGGTTGTTTTGGCATCGTTTTTTTTTTTTTTTTTTTTTTTGCAGCATTCACCTGGGGGGCCATCTCATGTAATATTTTTATAGATCAGGTTGTTACGGACGTGGCGATACCCAATATGTCTAGCATTTTTATTTTTGGAAAGTTTTACACATTAGATTTATTTTTGAACAGAATAAAATCTTTTTTTTGTGTTGCCATTTTCTGAGAGCCATATTTTTTTATTTTTTGGGCGATTGACTCAGGTAGAGTATCATTTTTGTGGGACAAGATGACGGTTTGATTGGTACCATTTTGGGTTAAATACGCTTTTTTGATCGCCTGCTATTACACTTTTTGTGAGGCAAAAGGGAAAAAAATGGCTGTTTTGGCATCGTTTTTTTTTTTTTTTTTGCAGCATTCACCTGGGGGGCCATCTCGTGTAATATTTTTATAGAGCAGGTTGTTACGGACGTGGTGATATCTAATATGTCTAACTTTTTATTTTTGGAAAGTTTTACACATTAGATTTATTTTTGAACAGAATAAAATCTTTTTTTGTGTTGCCATTTTCTGAGAGCCATATTTTTTTAATTTTTTGGGCGATTGTCTCACAGCACAGCAGAGCACAGCAGAGCAGCGTCCCGATGGAGGAGGGAGGGAGCTCCCTCCCTCTGTGATCCCATCAAGCATCGGGTTGCTGCCATGGCACAGCAGCGACCCGATGAGAGAGGTAGAGAGCTCCCTCCCTGTTAACCCCTTCAATACAGCGGTCCCTATGGACCGCGGCATGGAAGGGGTTAAACGGCTGACATCGGTGCCAGCACCGATGTCAGCAGTTTCAAGCAGAGTATCAGCTGTATGCTGACACTCTGCTTGCAAACCGCTCGGCCATCCTGAAGTTGAACATCGGGGAAGGCAGACAGGCAGCGCGGTTTCAAATCGCGCTGCCGCCCGCTCGCCTGTCCACCCCGTCTCCCCCTCCCCTCTCGGCCATCCTGAATTTATGGGCATAAATTATGATGTTGAGGGGAGGGGGGGGATAATAAACATATTTTTAACAATATAAAAAATTATGGGGCTCCTGATCGTCCCCCCAAAGAAGAAACATTAATCTACGTCGCTGCTGCACAAAGCCCGGCAAGCAGCGACATAGATTTACCGTGGGCGGTCGTGAAGGGGTTAATAGAAAAAGGTCAGAATCGCGACGTCTCCTCTTTTACTCCTTTCACTTGTAAAAGTATGCTAATTAACCGAATTTGTACGCATTTGCGCACAATGCATACGCATTAGCGTCCAAATGCGTACGCATTAGCATACAAAATCGTACACATTAGCATATAATGCGTAGCATTAGCGTACAAATCAACATTACAGTGAATGCCAGCATTGCGCTTGAGTACACTCGGTGTTCTACTGTGGTAGTGGAAAAATACTTTGAGCCAGTGTGACCCACACATAACAGACTTCTTAGAATCGTTGTACACTTTTATGTATTTGGGCAGTTAAGGGGCCAAAACTCACCAAACAACTCAAGTCTGAACTCAGCCTTACAGGTCAATGTTAGCGCCCGCTATAAAGAATCGTGCAGAGGCCCAAGATCCTACTAGAGCGCCAAAAGCACACGCCTTTTTACACCAATTTACTGACCACATACATTTCGACAGAACCTGTTCTATTACATGCTTATACAAGCAGAGCCCCCCCAGACAGGTTGGAGATAGTAGTGGCAGCAGCATCAGCAGACTATAGATGGGCACGACGACAGTGTGGCCAGGTGGCAGCAGCATGAGTAGGCCACAGAGTGGCAGAATAACAGACCCTGGAAGTGGCAGCAGCAGTGGAAGTAGTAGTACAATTTGGAAGCCACAGAGTGGCACAATTACCTAATTTTAAGGTAGCGGCAGCCAGGAGACGGCATGTGGAGTCGGCGGCGGCGACAGCAGCATCAGGCCGGAGAGTGGCATGATGAAATACCCTGAAGAGCAGACCGTAATAAAAAATTCTCGTCCTTTTGGTTAAGATCAACTGTCGCATATGTAATTATCAGTATCGGGGCTGGTTGTGGCAGCGGACGGGAGCGTAAGACAGAGGAGGTGCAGTGCAGGCTCCAGCTTTGCCTCGACTGTGACAAAATGTCAGTATTGACCCAAGTCTGAGCTGAGCTACCACCTGTGGGAGCTCCTGCCTCTCGCCTCCCCCATGCTCATCGCTGAGTGTCCCGGGGGCCAGAATCGTTTACTTTTAAAAATTCGAGTGTTCAAAACAAACAGGGTTTCCTGTGTACTTGAGCTTTGAATAATGGAATAGGTCTACAGAACGTACCAAAAATTTACGACTGACATGATGCTGCAGAGGAGAGTGGTACAGTAACAGCAGCTGCAAGAGGCAGCAGTAAAACATATTTCAAGGCCACAGAGTGACACCGTAACAGAAGCTGCAAGAATCAGCAGGCAAACAAATTTCAAGGCCACGGAGTGGCACCAAAACAGAAGCTGCAGGAGTCAGCATGCAAACAAATTTCAAGGCTACAGAGTTGAACCTTAACAGCAGCTGCAAGAGGCAGCAGTCGAATACATTTCAAGACAACAGAGTTCGAGAGGCCGCAGGAGTGGTACTAATTTTAAAGAGACAGAATGGCACAGTGAGATATCCTGGGAGAGGCAGCAGCAGTCAAAAAAATCTAAATGCAACATACCGTAGAGTGGCACAATTACATACTTTGGACGTAGCGGCAGCTGGGAGACAGCATGAGTAGGCGGCAGCTGGGACGCAGCATGAGGAGGCCGCAGAGTGGCACAATTACATAGTTTGGACGTAGCGGCAGCTGGGAGACAGCGTGAATAGGCGGCGGACGCAGCAGCATCAAGCCACAGAGTGGCACAATTACATAGTTTGGAGGTAGCGGCAGCTAGGAGACGGCGTGTGTAGTTGGCGGTGGCGGCAGCAGCATCAGACCGGAGAGTGGCACGGTGACATACCCTGAAGAGCAGACCGTAAAAAAGAATTCCCGGCCTTTTGGTTAAGATCAACTGTTGTACATGTTCTCATCGGTATCGGGGCTGGTTATGCCAGGGAACGTAAGGCAGAGGAGGTGCAGTGCAGGCTACAGCTTTGCCTTGACGTTGGCAAAATTACAGTGTTCACACAGTGTGCTGAGAAGTTCCATCTTGAGATCGAGCTGGCGGTCTGCAGGGAGCTGAGCTACCACATGTGGGAGCCCCTGCATCTCGCCTCCCCCCTGCTCATCACTGAGTGTCCCGGGGGCAGGAATCGTTTACTTTTAAAAATTCGAGTGTTCAAAACAAACAGAGTTTCCTGTATACTTGAGCTAGCAGCAGTGGAATCTTTGTCTGCAGATGACGATAATGACCATAAAGCCCTTACTTCACCCGGCTCCCAAGTGTAATCGGATACATCATCATCAACTACAGTTAGCTCTGTTTCCTGTATACTTGAGCTATGAATAATGGAATGGGACTACAGAACATACAAAAAATTTACGACTGACATACTGCCGAGCAGAAGGTCCAAAAAATTTGAATCAATTTTGAGGCCACAGAGTGGCACCGAAACAGAAGCTGCAAGAGTCAGCAGTCGAATACATTTCAAGGCAACAGAGTGGAACCGTAACAGCAGCTGCAAGAGGCAGCAGTCGAATACATTTCAAGGCAACAGAGTTGGAGAGGCAGCAGGAGTGGTACTAATTTTAAAGAGACAGAATGGCACAGTGACATACCCTGGGAGAGGCAGCAGTAGTCAAAAAAATCTAAATGCAGCATTCCGTAGAGTGGCACAATTACATACTTTGGACGTAGCGGCAGCAGGGAGAAAGCGTGAGTAGGCGGCGGACGCAGCAGCATCAGGCCACAGAGTGGCACAATTACATAGTTTGGACGTAGCGGCAGCGGGGAGACAGCGTGTGGAGGCGGCAGCTGGGACGCAGCATGAGTAGGCCACAGAGAGGCACAATTACATACTTTGGACGTGGTGGCAGCTGGGAGACAGCGTGTGGAGGCGGCAGCTGGGACGCAGCAGCATCAGGCCACAGAGTGGTGCAATTTCATAGTTTGGTTGTAGCAGCAGTTGGGAGACAGCGTGAGTAGGCGGCGGATGCAGCAGCATCAGGCCACAGAGTGGCACAATTACATAGTTTGGACGTAGCGGCAGCGGGGAGACAGCGTGAGTAGGCGGCAGCTGGGACGCAGCATGAGTAGACAACAGAGAGGCGCAATTACATAGTTTGGATGTAGCGGCAGCTGGGAGACAGCGTGAGTAGGTGGCGGTTGCAGCAGCATCAGACCACAGAGTGGCACAATTACATAGTTTGGACGTAGCGGCAGCGGGGAGACAGCATGTGGAGGCGGCAGCTGGGACACAGCATGAGTAGGCCACAGAGATGCACAATTACATAGTTTGGAAGTAGCGGCAGCGGGGAGACAGCGTGAGTAGGCGGCAGCTGGGACGCAGCATGAGTAGGCCACAGAGAGGCACAAGTACATACTTTGGATGTAGGGGCTGCTGGGAGACAGCGTGTGGAGGCAGCAGCTGGGACGCAGCATGAGTAGGCCACAGAGAGGCACAATTACATAGTTTGGACATAGCGGCAGCGGGAGACAGCGTGTGGAGGCGGCAGCTAGGACGCAGCATGAGTATGCCACAGAGAGGCACAATTACATACTTTGGACGTAGCGGCAGCTGGGAGACAGCGTGAGTAGGCGGCAGCTGGGACGCAGCATGAGTAGGCCACAGAGAGGCACAATTACATACTTTGGATGTAGCAGCTGCTGGGAGACAGCGTGTGGAGGCGGCAGCTGGGACGCAGCATGAGTAGGCCACAGAGAGGCACAATTACATAGTTTGGACATAGCAGCAGCGGGAAAAAAGCGTGAGTAGACGGCAGCTGGGACGCAGCATGAGTAGGCCACAGAGAGGCACAATTACATAGTTTGGATGTAGAGGCAGCGGGGAGACAGTGTGAGTAGGCGGTAAGCGGTACCTCCGCTGCCTGACTGAGCCGCTGAACCGCTCTTTTCAAGGCCGGAAAGCACCTGAGAAGAGTGCGGTCTACCCCATGCTCGTTTGGCTCCCAACACCGCACAGCTGCCACTACGCTGACTCCCACCCACACTACCGACTTGCTGGCTTAACCGCTGCGTCACGCGCAAGCTGTCAGTCTCATCTGCAGATGACGATAAGGATGATGAAGTCCTTGCTTCACCCGGCTCCCAAGTGCGATCGGCTACATCATCTTCAACTACAGTATACACGTCGCTAATGTCCTCCTCAACTGTCTCTATGTACAAAACCTGACCACTCTCAACACCACCACTACATTCTCCTCATCAGTACTTGACCGCCTACTGGAAGGAGCGGATTTCTGCCCCACCTCTTGGCTTCCCAGTAGCTGCTGACCGTCCTCAATAGTTCATCCTCGCTGTATAGTGGCTCAGAGCCCACAGCATATAGTATTTCTCTGGCTGAGGGAACAGAAAAGGACGGAGGCAGGTTGAGGACAGGTGAGGGCAGTGGAGGTGCACCAGGCCCATGCCAACTAAGAGTTATATCTGACGAACCCACCGACTCTTGGCTGGGGGTGTCCGATGTCATCTGGGAGGAAGTGGAT
Source organism: Rhinella marina (assembly GCA_900303285.1). NCBI lineage: Eukaryota > Metazoa > Chordata > Amphibia > Anura > Bufonidae > Rhinella > Rhinella marina. The sequence continues at coordinate 702 of ONZH01029666.1, read as the reverse complement.
GACCGAATCAACCATTCAAGGACTGCTGGGTTGGTGGTCAATACACGACCGCTAGATGACACCGGTAGCTCTAGTCTCGCCAATACTGATTTGAAACTAAACACCCCACAAACTGATACCTTACAGCAATATCACGCTTTTCTGCTTGGATGGCGAATGAGGCCTAAAATATTTATTTGAAACTAACCACCCCACAAACTGAGACATATATATATATATATATATATATATATATATATATATATATATATATATTAAATATATTCAATGACTACCTTATAACAATATCACGCTTTTCTACTTGGATGGCGAATGAGGCCTAAACTACTTACTGAAAATTAACACTGACAACCCCACAAAACGAGATTTACTATTTTTTTTTAATGATATTCAATGACTACCTTACAGCAATGTCATGCCTTTCTGCTTGGATGGCGAATGAGGCCTAAAATACTTACTTAAAATTAACACTGAAAACCCCACATGCTCAGATTCACTATTTTTTTAATGATATTCAATGACTACCTTATAACAATATCACGCTTTTCTACTTGGATGGCGAATGAGGCCTAAACTACTTACTTAAAATTAACACTGACAACCCCACAAACTCAGATTCACTATTTTTTTTAAATAACATTCACTGACTAGCTTACAGCAATATCATGCTTTTCTGCATGGATGGCGAATGAGGCCTAAAAT
>ONZH01029665.1:0-17891 GCA_900303285.1 Rhinella marina | reverse complement strand
ATCTGAGGTCTGAAGGGGGCACTGGGGCCAATCTGAGGTCTGAAGGGGCACTGGGGGGTCTGAAGGGGGCACTGGGGCCAATCTGAGGTCTGAAGGGGCACTGGGCCACTGGGCCAATCTGAGGTCTGAAGGGGGCACTGGGGGCCAATCTGAGGTCTGAAGGGGGGGGCCTGATCTGATCTGGGCACTGTCTGATCTGACTGGCACTGGGCAATCTGAGGTCTGAAGGGGGGGGGCACTGGGGCCGATCTGAGGTCTGAAGGGGGCACTGGGCCTGATCTGAGGTCTGAAGGGGGCACTGTGGGCTGATCTGATCTGAGGTCTGAAGGGGGCCACTCGTGGCTGCTGAGGTCTGAAGGGGCACTGGGGATGATCTGAGGTCTGAAGGGGGCTGACTGGGGCTGATCTGAGGTCCGAGGATTAGTGTATCTTTTAATAATATATGTAACAAACTGTGATACCATGATAACCGTAATACCGCGGTATTTACTGAGACGGTTATCATACCGTGAAAATTTCATACCGTTGCAACCCTAGTAGTGAAGCTCATCCACTACAGATGAGAGGAAAAAGGCACTGGAAAGGAATGCTGCACTCATCTCAGATCTACTAAAGAAAACAGGATTAAAGGGGTTTTCTCACTAGTTACAAAGATTAGCTTTCAACATACAGAGACAGTTAAAATAAGACATTTTCTAAATACATTGGCCAGTCATGAACTATAGACAGTTCAGCAGGTCTCTCACTGTACACAGGTTTCTATGGTAACCTGCAGACCAGAAAGACTGTTATCTGATTGGCTGAGAGCAGTGAAGAATTATGGGACTGAGCTCTGAGTGATTACCTGCAGTAAGCAAAAGGTCCAAGTGTTGTGAGGACTGAGAAGCATGGCTTTACCTGTAATTGTGTAAGAGATCACAATCTCCTGCTCTGTCAGAGTAAGGAAATATATGCTAATAACTGCTGGAAACCCCCCCCCCCCCACAGCCTGAGGAGATAGAGTGAGTGCAAACTGCCTGTCAGCCAGTGAATCAATATGCTGAGAAAACCACTTTAAGGCAAGTACTACTTAGAACTTTCAATAAACTGTGCATTAATCAATTGTCCAGTGCATGTTCTCTCTGTATGCTTTATGTTTTAGTTTGCTTTTCCTCTGATGTAAAACACCTAGGACCCTTTTGTATGAAAACTGTCTAGGTGTAGAAGTTTTTGTTGCCCATAGAAACCAATCAGAGCTCCCCTTTCATTTCATAAAGTGCTCTTGAGAAATCAAAGGGGAGCTCTAATTGGTTGGTATGGCAACAAAGAAAGTCTTAGACCTAGACAGTTTTCATACATCAGGCCCTTAGTGAGTTGTACCCAGAGACAATCTTTATACTGAAAGTTAAGAGTAAAGATATCTAGTAAAACATATATTACAAACTTTTTTTTTGTCATGACATATCTGTACTATTGATTTATAAAGTTTTTTTAAAGTTATCGCTTAAACATGTGCCATGTATGAGGGAGTCGGATTGGGAGTTGGAGTTACGGGAAATTGAGGAGTCGGAGTCGGGGCTTTGGCTTACCGACTCCACAGTCCTGGTCAGAATATGGTGATAAAAAAAGATTTTCTCAAAGGTTTTAATTTTTTTCAGTATTAAAACGCAAGAAAAATTATACAAGTGTGGTATTGTTGTAACCGTACTGACCATGAGAATTAAAGGGGTTGTCCGAGTTATTTTTTTGTTCTTTATATGTTTCTAACTTGTCAGGATAACAGCTTTCCCATATACTTTGTGTTTCTAAAGCTGCAGGTTTCTCAGAGTTGACTGAGGGTCACATGACCTATGATGTCACCTTATCTCTCTGCTCTGTGATGTTTCGTTCACAAGCCTCAGAGTTCAGATAACAGTCTGTACACGAGACGTCACTGGCCACGCCCCCTTTCTTTGCCGGGCTGCTATCTGCTCTCTCCCTGGTTTCCTTCAGATAAAACATTAACCCCTTCAGCCAGAACACACTGAGGTTGTTGTTATTGCATGTAAACAAAGACCAGAAGAGAACCAGGGAAATTAGGAAATATGGATTTTTTTGCCTAAAACTTGCTTAACTTAGTTATATATTGCTGCCCATCAGATTTATAGTGCCATATATTTTTTGTCATAACTCGGACAACCCCTTTAAGGTAACAAGTCAATTTTACTGCATAGTGTACAGTGTAAAAAATAAATAAAAACCTGCCAGAATTGCGTTTTTTCCCAATTCTATCCCATTTGGAATTTTTTTTCCAATTAACACAACTTGTCCCGCCAACAATAAGCCCTCATAAAGCTATGTGAACGGAAAAAAATAAAAAAGTTAGGAGGTAATGAAACTGGGTGAGGAATGGAGCGAGGGAGTAGAACAGTTCATACAAGTAGGGTAAACATAATATACAAAAACCTCCTAATTGTATGTATATTAATGCTATAAGCTTGACTAATAAAACTGGTAAACTGGAAGTAGTAATGTCTGAGGAGTACTATGACAGTGCGACTAGATGATAGCTATGACTGGGTGGTTAACATACAGGGTTTCAATATGTTTAGAAAGGATCGTCATACCTGTGGGCGGGGGGAGTTTGCCTTTATGTAAAGTCCTGTCTAAGGCTACATTCACACGACCGTTGCTTTCATGGCCTCTGAGCCGCATATTTTGCAGCTTAGATCCAGACCCATTCATTTCTATGGGGCCGCAAAAGATGCGGACAGCACACCGTGTGCCGTCCGCATCTGTTGCTCCGTACTGCAGCCCTGCAAAAAAAAAAAAAAAAAATAGAACATGTCCTATTCTGGTCCGCAATTGTGGACAAAAATAGGCATTTCTATGATAGCCATGACATGTGCAGTCCACAAATTGCGGAACGCACATGGGCAAGTATCAGTGTTTTGCGGATCCGCAAATCACAACGGTCGTGTGAATGTAACCTAAAGCCCATACTGTGGGAAGATATAAGTGAGGGAAATGAACAATTGCAGTTACTGTGAGTAGAAATATATGGAGATAAAAAACAATAATAAAATACTGAATTCGTTATAAGCCACCTAATATACCAGAGTCCACAGAAAATCCACTACTAAATGAGATAGATGAGGAAGCAAATCATGAGGCTGTTATTATGGGGGACTCCAACTAGACCGATATAGACTAGGAAACTGGCTGACTGTCTATATCAGGGTAGTTGAAGTCCCCCATAATAACAACCTCATGATTTGCTGCCTCATCTATCTCATTTAGTAGTGGATTTTCTGTGGACTCTGCGTGGGACGACTGTGAGGGACGACCATACTGGACTTAGTACTAACCAATAGACCTGACAGAACAACAGATGTGCAGGTTCGGGGACACCTAGGAAATAGTAACCATAAAATCATAACCTTTTATTTGTCATTCAAAAGAGTGTTTCTGCTGGGAGGCAGAGAAATACCAAACATTAAAAAAGCAAAAATTTGACTAGCTAAAAGAGGCAATTGGCTTAATTAACTGGGACAATGTTCTCAAAAATAAAAAGGCAGCCACAAAATGGGATATTTTTAAAAGTATCCTTAACGCTAATTGTAAGAGTACATACATTATGAGAATAAAAGGGTAAGGAACAAAAATAAAAACAATGTGAATAAATAGAAATATAAAGGAAGCAATAAAGTACAAAAAGAAAACATTTAAAGGGAGTCTGTCACCTCCATAGCCCCTATAAAGCATTTACATAGCCCCATAGCACAAATAATGACAAATGTAACTGTACCTGGGGCGCTTTCCTCTGACTTGTAGAAGCTGTAAAAACGTACTTTAACCCTTTCACTCCCGGAGGTTTTTTCGGTTATGCATTTTCGTTTTGCGCTCCCTGCCTTCAAACAGCCATAACGCTTTTATTTTTCTGTTCACATAGCTGTATGAGGGCTTGTTTTTTGCGGGACAAGTTGTACTTTCCAACACCTCCATTTAATATTGCATATGGTGTAGTGGGAAGCGGGAAAAAAATTCCAAATCAGGTGAAATTGCAAAAAAAACGCTATTCCGCTACAGTTCTACGGGTTTCTTATTCACAGCATTCGATGTGCATTAAAACTGACCCGTTAATTTCATTCTACTGGTCAGTACGAATCCGGCAATACCTAATATGTATAGTTTTTCCTGCGTTTTGATAGTGATAAAATAATTAGAAAGTTGCCCTTTTTTTTTTCCTTGTCATATCTTGACCCCTATAACTTTTGGGTATTTATATGTACAGAGCTGTATGGGGGCTCATTTTTTGCGGGGCGATCTGAAGTTTTTATTGATACCATTCTGGGGTGTGTATGACTTTTTGATCACTTTTTATTTAATTTTTTTTTTTTGCTTTTTCCCGCCACACAATTCGCCGTATTGGAATTTTTTTTTTATATTTTAAAAGTATGGGCGTTTTCGGTCACGGTGATACCCATGATGTCTATATTTATTGTTATTTAGGTATTTATTTTTTAATTATATGGAAAGGGGGGTGATTTGAACTTTTATATCTTTTTTATTTTTTATATATTTTTTTTTTAATTTTTTTTTTACTATTTGAAAGGTCAAATATGAGCTGATATATTGTGGCTTTTTTTTTTTTCTTTATGAGCAATCAGGGATTTTCTAGACTCAGATAAATCCAAGAATTGCTCATCTCTTATCCTGGCCTGCCATCTAGTGGCCAGAATAAGAATTGCACTTTGAAAACTGCAATCCTCACCAGCGAGGATTACAGTTTTCATATGATGTACAGACACCCCGATTGGCCACACGGGGTGTCTGTACACCACCCGGAAGCAAACGCAAACGCTTCCGGGTTCAGATGCAACTAGATGCCGTGATCACGTGTGATCACGGCATCTAACCGCCCAGCAAGACGCCGCCGATCAAGTAAGTAGCGGCAAGTCTCTGCTGTTAGAAACAGCAGAGACTTGCCGGCCATGACGCCCGCCGCACTTGCGAGGGGGCGCCATGTGCCCGGATCACCCCAGCGCCGTACATGTACGGCGCTGGGAGTGTATGGGTTAATCCATATGTAAATTAGCTGTTGGAGGTGCCCGGAGGTGGAGCTCACAGCCGTGGAGCCCAGGCTCGTCTGCTTTTTTAAACGCTCTCCCCGCCCCTCTCACCCTCCTCTTCACTTGCGTCCTCCGTCTGTTCCAGTCTCTCCCCAAGCCGGCGCATGCGCAGTGGCTACGCCGATGCCGTGCCCACAATGGGCAATGCAGTGCGCATGCGCCGGCTCAGGAAGAGCCTGGAACAGATGGAGGATGCAAGTGAAGAGGAGGGCGGGCGGAGGCAGTGACAGGGGCGGGGAGAGCGTTTTAAAAAAGCAGATGAGCCCGGGCTCCACGGCGGTGAGCTCCGCCTCCGGGCACTTCCAACAGCTAATTTACATATGGATTAAAGTACGTTTTTACAGCTTCTACAAGTCAGAGGAAAGCGCCCCAGGTACAGTTACATTTGTCATTATTTGTGCTATGGGGCTATGTAAATGCTTTATAGGGGCTACGGAGGTGACAGACTCCCTTTAAATCACTAAAAAATGAGGGTAGCAAGGAAGCATTGAAAAACTAGGAAAAATATAGAATATGTAAAAGACAAGTAAAATCAGCCAAACTGGAGACAGAGATTAATTGCCAAATAGAGTAAAACTAACCCTAAAATGTTCAATTATATAAATGGTAAATGGTAAAAAGTATAAATCTGAAGGTGTTGGCCCTTTACAGAATGATAAGGAGAAGTTGCAGAGCATGATGAGGAGAAAACAAAACTGTATTAATGCACTGTATTTACTAAGGAAAATAAACTGTCCCATTAAAAGTGCAAAATTTAGGTTGTTTTCTTTAGAAAAAAGACGACTGAGGGGAGATCTAATAACTATGTATAAATATATCAGGGATCTTTCCCATTATCTATTTATTCCAAGGACTGCGACTGTGAAGAGGGAACAACCTCTGTGTCTGGAGGAAAGAAGGTTTGTACACAAACATAGAAGAGGATTCTTTACTTTAACCCCTTCTACCCCGAGCCTGTTTTCACCTTCCTGCCCAGGCCATTTTTTTGCAAATCCAACATGTGTCACTTTATGTGGTAATAACTTTGGAACACTTTTACTTATTCAAGCCATTCTGAGACTGTTTTTTCGTGACACATTGTACTTCATGACAGTGGTAAATTTGAGTCAATATATTTTTCCTTTATTTTAAAAAAATCCCAAATTTACCAATAATTTTGAAAAATTCACAATTTTCTAAATTTGAATTTCTCTACTTTTAAGACAGATAGTAATGATAGTTGTCAGTCATCATTCCCCATATGTCTACTTTATGTTGGTATCATTATGTAAATGTCATTTTATTTTTTAGGACCTTAGAAGGCTTAGAAGCCATTTTTCAAATTTTCAACAAAATTCCAAAAACATTTTTTTTAAGCACCAATTCAGATATAAAGTGATTTTGAGGGGCTTACGTAATGGAAACCACCCATAAATGACCCCATTTTAAAAACTACACCCCTCGAATTATAAAAAACTGCTCTTACAAACTTTGTTAACCCTTGAGGTGTTCCACAAGAATTAATGGAAAATGGAGGTGAAATTTCAAAATTTTACTTTTTTGGTAGATTATTCATGTTAATAATTTTTTTTCTCGCAACACTGCAAGTGTTAACAGCAAACTAAACCTCAATATACATTACTCTGATTCTGCAGTTTACAGAAATACCCCATATGTGGTGGTAAACGTATGGGTTTGTGGCATTGGTCAGAAGTAAAGGAGCGCCATACGGATTTTGGAGGCAGATTTTGCTAGAATGGTTTTTAGGCACCACTTTGTACTTGAGAGACCCTGACGTACCCCTACAGTGGAAACCCTCAAAAAGTGACCCCATTTTGGAAACTACACCCTTCAAAGAATATATTAAGGGGTATACTGAGCACTTTGACCCCCTAAGCGTTTTATGGAATTTGGAAACACTTGGCTGTCAAAATGAAAATTTCATTTCTTCCAATAAAATGTTGCTTTAGCCCCAAATTTTTCATTTTCACAAGGGGTAACAGGAGAAAAGCACCCCATAATTTGTTCCCCATTTTCTCCTGAATACGGCAACACCCCATATGTGGTGGTAAACTGCTGTGGTGGCACATGGCAGGACTCAGAACAGAAGGAGCGCCATATGGATTTTGAAGAACAGATTGATGGATTGGTTTGCGGGAGCCATTGATTTTAATTTTTTTGAGTTATTGTCTTATGTGGGGTCTCATTTTTTGCGGGATGAGATGACGTTTTCATTGGTACCATTTTGGGGTACATAAGACTTTTTGATCGCTTGGTATTACACTTTTTTTTGAGGCAAGAGGGGAAAAAATGGCTGTTTTGGCATAGTTTTTTTTTTATTTATTTTTTTACAGCATTCACCTGGGGGGCCATCTCATGTAATATTTTTATAGAGCAGGTTGTTACGGACGCGGCAATACCAAATATGTCTAACATTTTTATTTGTTTTACACATTAGATGCATTTTTGAACAGAATAAATGTTTTTTTTGTCTTGCCATTTTCTGAGAGCCATATTTTTTTATTTTTTGGGCGATTGTCTTAGGTAGGGTCTCAATTTTTGCGGGACAAGATGACGGCTTTATTGGTACCATTTTGGCTTAAATACGCCTTTTTGATCGCCTGCTATTACACTTTTTGTGAGGAAACGTGACCAAAAAATGGCTGTTTTGGCAGTTATTTTTGTTTTGTTTTTTACTGTGTTCACCTGGCAGGGTGGATCATGTGATATTTTTATAGAGCCGGTCGATACGGATGCGGCGATACCTAATATGTATACTTTTCTTTTTTTCACAATTTTTTTTACTTAATTTTTGGAAAAGGCCGCTTTTTTTTTTTTACTCCTGTATTGTAATGCATTGGCTGTAAGTGTATTACACACAGTAATAAACTTACAGCTCCAGGGGGCTAGATCTCACAGGCTTCCGTAGAAGGCAGCCCGATGCCTAAGGAAGGCATTGGGCTGCCTTCCCTGCCATCGGGTCCCCGTCACAGCAGCGCGGGGACCCGATGGACTCCCCCTGCAAGCCGCACACATCCCATGTGCCGCGGTCAGCGCTGACCGCGGCACATGAATGGTTAATGCGCCGGCATCTTTGTTTTCACTGATGCCGGCGCATACAGCACGAGTCCAGCAAACGGGCACAGCCGGACCCCCGCCGCTGATCGCAGCGCGCCGTAGTACTATGTAGTACATGTACACCGCTGGTCGGGAAGGGGTTAAGAAAAGTGAGACTATGGAACTCTTTGCCAGAATTTAGTGAATTCAGTAAAAGAGTTCAAGAGGGGCCTGAATGTTGTCACGGTGTGGTTCACTGTGACAGTTGTGGCTGTGCAGGCTGGCTGCATGCTCTCTCGCGTACTGGCTGCAGGCTGACTCTTATGTATGTCAGTTGCTTGGGGCTACATGCTAGCTGCGGTGTTTGTGTCTCCCCACGCCCATATCTCTGCGGCTCTTGTCACTGATGCCATGCAGGCTGACTGCATGTGCTTTGTGTACTGGGTGTGGGTGTTCCCACCTGTGCTGGTTCTGCAATGCCTGCTGGCTGTGGCCTTGTGTGTGAACAGGGTTTGTGTACGGGGTTAACATTCCCTGGTCTGTTCCTGGGTGTGGCTTATCAGGTGCCCTTGTTATTGCAGTTATTTCTACCTGTGAGCTGTGGGACTTATGGTCAGTTTGTCTTGTGCCTTGCTGGATGTAGTCCCAAGGGACTGTAGTCCTGGGCTGACCCAGGAAGGTTTGCCATCTGTCCTTCTGTGTGGAGTGGCCTGGTAAAGCATTGTTGTTTTATCCTTGCCCATGCCTTGCCTGATGTTCTATACCTGTTCTGTGCCATTGATGTTGTATCATGTCTGTTCCATGTATAGCTTGGCAATGCTCAAATGCTTCTGTTCCTGTCCTATGTTTGTCCTGCCTTCGGGAGAGGGGTCCTGGGTTCTACAGAGGGAGGATCTCTAGTCTGTGTGCAGCTCTGCCTAAGACCGCCATGCTTCCATTCCACTTGGGGTCCAGGCATTTGCTTTTGTGCTGGTTCTTATCTGTCGTCTGACCCATGTCCTGTGTTTGCTTGGGTTCCAGTCCTGTTGTCTGTAGTTCTGTTGTCTGTTCCGCTGGTGCTTGCACCAGCGTGGTTCTCTGCAGGTACCGGCCAAGTGTACCGGGACCTTCCTGGAGTGCAACCAGTGAGCCCTCGGCCCAGTTCATCCACAGCACCAGGGGTTCTCTCGCTCTTCGCCCTCCTGTGTTTGCCTCTGGTCTGCTGGTGCACTTGGTTCTGTAGTAGAGTGAACTCAATTGCCTAACTTGCTTTTCAGTACTGTCACGTTCACTTATTACATGTGTAATAAAGTACTCTGGTCTGAATCTGCCTTTGCCATGCTTGCATGACATCCTGGGGGTCTGTCTGAGCCCCCGGCAGGGGTGGACTGGGAACTTAAAGTGGCCCTGGAAAAAATAGTAAAAGTGGCCCCGTTGTGTAGTTGAGTCCAAATTGATGGAAGGCAGGGCCAACAATACCATATTCTGGCACATTATACCAACCCAACAGAGCCAAATACCACAGTCCATCGCAAAATACACCCCAAAAACTTCCACTGGCAGGCCATTTGGAGGGCCCAGACGGTCCTCTGGGCATCGGCCCACCGGGAAATTTCCCTGTAAGGTCTATGGCCAATACGCCCCTGGCCCCTGGTACATGACAGATGTACTTCTGGAGTGTAATAATATTCCAGGTTATAGTTATTATTAAGGGTTGTTGATCTGAGTTATTCTGACTGCCAGATTGGAGTGGGGAAGGTAATCTTTTTTTTTTCTTTTTGCCTCTGGATCAATTTGCAGGATAACACGTTAAACTGGATGGACAGATGTCTTTTGTCAGCCTTATAAACTATGTTACTATTAGAGATGAGCGAATTGATTTGTCGATTCGTATCGAATCTTGGAAATTTTTAGCTGCGAAGCGAATCCGAATATTAGGTGATTCGCTTCGGATTTGTACGCATTCTCTACGCAGTTTGTCCTATAAATTATACGCTATTGCTACGTATAAGTTACTGTATACGCTGTTGCGTATGAATTCAATTTAATGAATTTATTCGTCGAATATACGAATCTTAGGAAAAGTTCGGCAAATAATTTTTTTAGAGATTCGCTCATCTCTAGTTACTATGTTTTAAAAATACAGAAATTCAAATTTAGAAAATAGCAAATCTACAAACCCACTATTCAAGGGGTTAAATACTTGACACTGCTGTATCTACTTCTGTTTTTTATTTTCTTTCCACTTAGGGCTCATTCAGATGACTGTATATTTATGTCATCATCGTTCTGCAATCTTGCAGAACAGGTACACGTACGAACCATTTAATTGCGCCGTGGCTGAAAAAGATGCAGATAGCACGCTGTGTGCTATCCACATCCATGCTTTCATTCCGCATCCCTGCAAAGAATACAAGAATAGGCATTCCTATCATAGCGCTGGCCGTTTAGCAAAATATGTAATGCACATGGCTGGTATCCGTGTTTTGCAGATCCACAATTTCGTACCCAAAAACAGGTCGTCTGAATGAAATCGTACTATGATCGCCGGTTGACGGGGTGGGGGGGGGGCATGTGGTCAGCCATTACATCTTCATGATAAAAAAAATTCTGAGGGAAGAACCCTCTCTTGTGAGACTTACCCCACAAGATCTTACTTAAAGGGGTTCTCCGGGAATTAAGAGAATGAAAATACACAAATATTACTTCACTATAAATATATTCCTAAATACCTTTAATTAGTTTTAACAGCTCTTTTTGTCTAAGGAGCAATGATTAGGAGAAATAAAATGGCCGCTGTCCTATTAGTACACACAAAACCTGTCCTAATCACACAGGAGGACAAGTTACTTCACAACACTGAGCTAAAGAGCTGCCTCATCCTCCTCTCTGCTCTGCCTGTCAGGGATTATGGTCCTGAATACAGTTTAATATGATATTTAGCTGAATCTCTGTAGGAATGGAGTTTCAGAGGAGACATGAAGTACAGAGAGGAAGGACAGGACAGACTGTGGTAATGGAGACTGCACACAAGTGTTGCTGCTCACCACATCTGATCATGAACTCTGTTCCTACAGAGATACAGCTGAAGATCTTATCATCTGTATTCAGGACCATAATCCCTGACAAGCAGAGAGGAGGATGAGGCACCTCTTTACCTCAGTGTTGTGAAGTAACTTGTCTTCCTGGGTGATTAGGACAGGTTTTGTGTGTAATAATAGGATAGCGGCCATTTTGTTTCTCCTAACGATTGCTCCCTAGACAAAACGAGCCATTATAACTAATGAAATGTTTTTGGGAATACATCTATAATAAAGTAATATTTAAGTAATTTCATTTTCTTAATTCCTGTAGAACCCCTTCAAGCATGCGAACATTTACAAGATCTTGTTTTTCCGACGGCAATATGAAGGCATTAGCTGTTCTTGGGTGCCTGTCCCTTCACTAGAACGGAAACTGAAGATCCAAGTGCTGCTTTCTTCCACATATATATAACATACAGATAGCTATTACTGAACACTTGTGTATCCCTAGACATTCTATAATCATTAGGGTTTTTAACCCTGTCCATATGAATCCCCATGTGACCTCATATACTGCTTTCCAGTCCCATTACATGATTACAAAATCAGATCACCGTATGTAAGTAACCAGCACTGCCTGCAAATCGGACTGACAAAACTACAGCAAATGCGATTGCCTGATATAATCCGTGCCAGCATGCATCAAGATCCGCAACAAAACAAAGGCGAAACCTAAAGTTTAAACATGTACTTATCCAATACAACAAGCGCTGGCGCCATTCTCACCCGACTAAAAGCAGTATGACAACTAGGCTACTATTATGATTACAGGCTGCCGTCACACACTCACTACTAATACTTCTTAATACGGATAAAGAGACCTGTTTACCTTTTGCTACCAGAGGCGCAGAAGACAAAAACGTTCGGTGTCAAATCCAATTGTAACAAGCCAGAACCTGTCAGATCGGAGCAGCACTTCCCCTAAAAAAAATACTTCCTCTTCTGCCGGACAGTAAAACGCTCTGCTGCCCCCTTGTGTTGGCATCTTTCATAACACCGCAGATGACTTTAAAGAGCAGGAAATTGGTATCTGCACACGGTTGTCTGTCACAGGCGTGAGAGTGGCTCCTTGGGGCTCCTCCACTAGCTCAGAACAGTACCCTTACTTTTTTAGAATCGTCTGGCTTGCGCAAACGATGTGTACGGACCAGGGATGGATTACGTGGCCTAAAGGCCTTGGTCTCTTCCGCAAGCTTGGGCCCCACCAGAAAAAAAACAGTATACCGAACTGTATACCCCTGCCCCACCCCACCATCCCCAGCAATGATTATAAAGCATACCTCCCAACTTTCCAAAGAGGGAAAGAGGGACAAAATTTTTGAAAATTAGGCCACACCCATGTCACGCCCCCTGTACACACCCACATTTCCAGGACGTGTGAATGGACGCTAAGCCAGCACAGCCATAAGACCCCCAGTGGAGGACAGTATCTGCCCCATAGTAATCCTGGGTGTGAGCCCACCAGGTAGAAGCAGTCATGGTGGCTCAGACAGCAGGGCAGGCAACCATAGGGTCACCTAACCTGAACCAGACATAGCACCCACTAACTTGCCCTAGCCCCTAGGTAACACGAGCCACTGACCGTAGAGGAAGATCTGGAAGGATCAACTAGCCCCAAACAGCTTGCGCGTGCCCTGCGTCATCCCCGTCAAAGCAAGTCCATTCTCCGCCCTTTCCAGAGCCCTGCCCAGACGGGGGCGGGGACAAGTGCCAGACTGGTGATTACTATGGGAAGCACGCCTTGCGCTGCCTGTGTGCGCGGGGTTCGGGTACTTCACTCCGCGCCGCTTGAGCGTTTAGCTGGCCGGGGCTTCCTCGAGTAACGGTAACGCACTGACTGCTACACCCATGTAATCACCCCAACAAGTAAAAAAGGCAGGACACTGCCTGCATGGCCCGGCTGATGGTAAGCCGGGACATGCAGGCAGCCGCCCGGGACAGCGGGACAGCGGTGAAAAACCGGGACTGTCCCGCTGGATCCGGGACGGTTGGGACCTATGATAAAGGCATATTTAGACAGACATTAAAGGGAACCTGTCACCTCAGAAACAAGTATAAAACGGACAGCATTACCTTATAGTAGTCCACAGTCAGTTCCTAATCATGTGTTTCATGTGGCTGTCTGGTGCTCAGTAAGTTAAAAACACGATCTTTTAAGCGCCATCAGTGCTATCTTTTAGGTCCTTTTCAAGTCAAGGGGGCAGTGGCTTTCTTGCTTGAAGTCAGGGTAAGCACGCTCCCTCTCTTGTGATTGACAGGCTGCAGTGCGTCTGGCAGCCCTGAATTCTCGTGCATGAGCGTTGCGCTCCTCAGTAAGGCGCGCTCCCATGTCCTGCTGCTGTGTGCCCAGCTTCAGCAGCGCACTGAATATAGCTTGTAAACTTCTATCTGTTAATATGCTGGCGAGCGCATGCGCAGTGCGCCGCTGGAGCCGGGCACGCAGCAGGACATGGGAGCGCGCCTTACTGAGGAGCGCTACGCTCATGCACGAGAATTCAGGGCTGCCAGACGCACTGCAGCCTGTCAATCACAAGAGAGGGAGCGTGCTTACCTTGACTTCAAGCAAGGAAGCCACTGCCCCCTTGACTTGAAACGGACCTAAAACATAGCGCTGATGGCGCTTAAAAGATCGTGTTTTTAACTTACTGAGCACCAGACAGCTACATGAAACACATGATTAGGAACTGACTGTGGGCTACCGTTTTATACTTGTTTCTGAGGTGACAGGTTCCCTTTAAATTCTGCACTGTCACACATACAGGGTGTGCCTTACTTTCCTCAGTTTTCCATCATCCACCCCCTAAAGTACTCTCAGCAGTTATAATGTCCCCTATAGCAACCCCAGTAGTTACAGTGCCTCCTATAGCGCCACCAGTAGTTATGTAGTAGTAACTACATGGCCAACATGAAAGAAGAACCGATGAGCCTTTTCTCCTTTTGGACACTGTGTTTACCGCAGGCCAGTGACGTCACGACTACTATCACTGGCCTGGGCGGGGCTAAGCTCCATTCACATGAATGGAGCTTAGCCGCGCCCAGGCCAGTGATAGTAGTCGTGACGTCACTGGCCTGCGGTAAACACAGAGAAGGCCGCGGCGCTCCTGCAGCGCCGCTGCCTTCTCAAACAGCTGATTGGCGGGGGTCCCGGGTGTCGGACCCCCGCCGATCAGATGCTGATGATCTATCCAGAGGATAGATCATCAGTTTGAAAAAACTACAGAACCCCTTTAACACTGACAAATGTAAGGTTATGCATATGGGAAGGAAAAATGCATGCCACCCGTACATACTAAATGGTAAAACACTGGGTAACACTGACATGGGAAAGGACTTAGGAATTTTAGTGAAGAGCAAACTAAGCTGTAGAAACCAGTGTCAGGCAGCTGCTGCCAAGGCCAATAAAACAATGGGTTGTATCAAAAGGCCCATAGATGCCAATGATGAGAACATAGTCCTGCCACTTTACAAATCATTAGTCAGACCACACATGGAGTACTGTGTACAGTTCTGGGCTCCTGTGAACAAGGCAGACATAGCAGAGCTGGAGAGGGTTCAGAGGAGGGCAACTAAAGTACAAACTGGAATGGGTAGACTACAGTACCCAGAAAGATTAGAAAAAAGATTAATAATGGGAGATGTAATAACTATGTATAAATATATCAGGGGTCAGTAGAGAGATCTCTCTCATCATCTATTTATCCCCAGGATAGATATTAATGCAGGGATCGATATAGCAGGATCACAGGTTGGACTTGATGGACTTTTGTCTTTTTCCAACCTTAACAAATATGTAACTATGACTGTGACGAGGGGACATCCTCTGCATCTGGAGGAAAGAAGGTTTGTACACAAACATAGAAGAGGATTCTTTATGGTAAGAGCAGTGAGACTATGGAACTCTCTGCCTGAGGAGGTGGTGATGTTGAGTTCACTAAAAGAGTTCAAGAGGGGCCTGGATGTATTTCTGGAGTGTAAAAATATTATAGGTTATAGTTACTAGAGAAGGGTCGTTGATCCAGAGAGTTATTCTGATTGCCTGATTGGAGTCGGGAAGGAATTTTTTTCCCCTAAAGTGGGGAAAATTGGCTTCTACCTCACAGGTTTTTTTT
This sequence comes from Rhinella marina, assembly GCA_900303285.1. Classification (NCBI taxonomy): domain Eukaryota; kingdom Metazoa; phylum Chordata; class Amphibia; order Anura; family Bufonidae; genus Rhinella; species Rhinella marina. The sequence continues at coordinate 2,594 of ONZH01029665.1, read as the reverse complement.
TTGCCTTCCTTGGGATCAACTTGCAGGATAACAGTCCGAATTGGAAGGACAGGTGTCTTTTTTCGGATTGCAAACTAACTTCCATCCCCCCCCATAGGGAGTTTGAGACAAAGAACATGTGCCTTACATAGCTTATTAGCTGCCCTCTAGTGGTCAAGTATAAGTAATACACGATTTATCCAATTTATATAAAAACCTATCTCTCGCAAAATGTCCGAGTGTCTGCTGTTTTTTAAAGACAATATCGCCGACGGATTGTACAGTGGTGCATAATCATGCTAATTAAGGTTTACTATTGGGAGGATGATTAGACGGGTATACATGTATAATACTTCACTTAACCCTTTCACCCCCGGAGGTTTTTTCGGTTATGCATTTTCGTTCTGCGCTCCCTGCCTTCAAACAGACATAACGCTTTTATTTTTCTGTTCACATAGCTGTATGAGGGCTTGTTTTTTGCGGAACAAGTTGTACTTTCCAACACCACCATTTAATATTGCATATGGTGTAGTGGGAAGTGGGAAAAAAATTCCAAATCGGGTGAAATTGCAAAAAAAACGCTATTCCGCTACAGTTCTACGGGTTTTTTATTTACAGCGTTCGATGTTCATTAAAACTGACCAGTTACTTTCATTCTACTTGTCAGTACGAATCCGGCGATACCTAATATGTATAGTTTTTCCTGCGTTTTGATAGTGATAAAATAATTATAAAGTTGGCCTTTTTTTGTTTTTGTTTTTGTTGTCATATCTTGACCCCTATAACTTTTTGGTATTTATGTGTACGGAGCTGTATGGGGGCTCATTTTTTGCGGGGCGATCGGAAGTTTTTATTGACACCATTCTAGGGTGTGTATGACTTTTTGATCACTTTTTATTTACAAAAAAATGCGAATCGACCATTTGGACCATTTTTTTCCGCCACGAGGATTACAGTTTTCATATGGTGTACAGACACCCCGATTGGCCACTCGGGGTGTCTGTACACCATCCGGAAGTGTATGCTTCCGGGTTCAGACGCATCCTGATCACGGTGTGATCACGGCATCAGAAGGCCCAGGAAGACGACGCCGATGGCGGTAAGTAGCGGCAAGTCTCTGCTGTTAGAAACAGCAGAGACTTGCCGGCCATGAAGCCCGCCGCACGGGCGAGCGGGCGTCATGTCCCCGCACCGCACCAGCGCCGTACATGTACGGCGCTGGTCGGAAAAGGGTTAAAGGCAGTCTTTTACCTGTTTTTCACCTATATAGCTGACAGCAGTGCCCCACAGAAGATTGCATACACATCCCAGACATACCTGTTTGTACTATGTGTCTGTATTACATGTCCAGGAAAAGCACTTCAATTCTTCTGGAAAACAGCTCCCACGTGCCCAGCTGAAAGTGAAACTAAAAACAGCTTTCTCTCCTGACTCGATTTCTAACAGCTATATCTTCTGATATGCTGTGATTTGGTATTGGGATTTTGAAAGCTTGGAATGCCACCTTTCATAGAAGGTCAGAACTATTTTTCTATCTGCTACTAATCCCAAGATATGAGCAGCTCAATCAGCCTTCCCTTTTTTAGTCTGGTTTGCTTTGAGCACTTGCTACAGAAGAGCTGGGCACTTGGGAACTGTTTTCCTGCAGAATAAAAGTGCTTTTCCTGGACATGGAATACAGACACAAAGTGCACACAGGTATGTCTGGGATATGTATGCAATCTTCTGTGGGGCACTGCTGTTATATTGGTGAAAAACGACTCCCTTTTAAAGGCTTTTTTTATTTTATTCTGCAGCCTCTTCACATACGAGTGCAGAAGTTTCATTGTCATTTAGAGTCAATTTCCGCGCCAGTCAACCATTTTTCTGCAACTACATTAACAGAGAATTTCATGGCCATTTTGCGTTGACACTTATCTGCCTCCCAAGGAACTACACGGCCAACAGGAAAAGAAGACCAGAAGAGCCTTTTCTCCCTTTGGACATGCTATTTCTTGACAAGTCATTAAATTCAGTGGTTATATAACTACAGAAATACACATATGGCTGAATGGCATTCGAAATGTCCCTCCCAGCCACAGGGTTATCTCCCAGCCCCACATTGCCCCTTACAGAGCTCAAACTCTGGCAGCTTGAACCAGCATTGTGTCAGGGCAGTGCCTGACAGCAGAAGATGCCCAGGTGAAAGAACTTCTTTAACTGTTTTTCTAAGTCTATGAATGGTAGTTTCTTGTTCAATAATTTTTATTGGGTTTTTTAAATACAGTGCAAAATTTTCTTAATAGAAAAGAAACAGGGGAAAGAGTACAAATTGTATAGTAATACAATAGAAACATAGTTCTACAAATAGTACATTCGGGTTATGCATATTTGAAATATTTGCTAGATGGTATATATCTTGAACCATTAGTAGGGAGTAAACAGATGACTGGCAGCCATCCAAGCTTATAACCAGCCATATGCCTCCTCCAACATGTATAAATATATTCATACTCTGTATACAGAGGAAAGAGAGACAGCGTCTCAGGGGTGTAACATAGTAAACCAAAGTGAAATGTAAACATAAAAGAAAAAGAAAAAACTAAAACTATAGGTGCTCTTTTGTCTTGGCATTA
>ONZH01029664.1:0-15582 GCA_900303285.1 Rhinella marina | reverse complement strand
AGAGGGCCTATAGGTGGACCTCCGGAAAAATTGTTTGGAGAGAGGGCCTGTAGGTGGAACTCCGGAAAAAAAAAGGTTCCGGAAAATTGTTTGGAGAGAGGTGGCCTGTAGGTGGACCTCCGGAAAAATTGTTGGGAAGGGGGGACCCGGAAATTGGGGGGCCTGTAGGTGAAACCTCTGGAAAAAATGTCTGAATAGAGGGCCTGTAGGGGGCCCTCCTGAAAAATTGTGCTAAAAGAGTGCCAGTTGGACCTCTAAAAAATGGCGTTTTTGGGTCATAGCGTTAGGCGAAAGACGATATGGAGGAGGAGGAGGAGTAGAGAAGAGGAGTAGAGAAGAGGAAACGGACTACATAAGTTATTTTAAATCTTTAGCTGCCTTTCCCACCCGGAGGAGATTTGAATTCCGGTGAAATCCAGGCTTTGTTATTTTAATAAGCGTCAGCCTGTCAGCGCCTGTCAGTTGACAGCGTTTTGGTACCTTATCGGTGATGACAGCCACCAGCTGCAACTGAATAACGCCGCTCTGACAGCACGCTAGCGGCAGGGCAGGCCAAGCACCTCCAAGGCGTACCAGGCCGCCAGTTTCAGGCCACGTGTCCAGCTTTGAAACCCAGTAATTGTATGGAGCAGAGTGATCGCTACCGACGTTGGTATGGTCAGCTAGGTACTCCCTCACCATCTTTCTGTACAGCTCCCCCCTACTCTGCCTAGACTGGGGACAGGTGACAGTGTCTTGCTGGGGTGACATAAAAGTGGCAAAGGCCTTGGAGAGCGTTCCCCTGCCAGTGCTGGACAAGCTGCCTGCTCGCCTCCTCTCCCCCGCTACTTGGCCCACAGAACCCTCTGCCGCTAGCGGCGTCAGATGGGAAGAATTGTTTCAGCTTGTGCACCAGGGCCTGTTGATATCTATTCACTCTCATACTCCTTTCCTCTGCAGGGATGAGAGTGGAAAGGTTCTGCTTGTACTGTGGGTCCAGGAGAGTGAACACCCAGTAATCGGTGTTGGAAAAAATTCTTCTAACGCGAGGGTCATGGGATAGGCAGCCTAACATGAAGTTTGCCATGTGCGCCAGAGTCCCAACATGCAAGAATTCCCTCTCCTCACTGGCCTGACTCTCCATTTCCCTCCTCCTCCTTCTCCTCCTCCTCCTCCAAGTCCTCCTCTTCAGCCCATACACGCTCAAGAGTTAAGGACTGAGCACTGCTACCCTCTACTGTCTCGCCGACATTCTCCTCCTCCTCCTCCTCATCCCCCTCCTCCGATACGAGCTGAGAAACAGACCGGAGGGTGCTCTGGCTATCAAGCGACGTATCTTCCTCTACCGTCTCTTGTGACAAGCGCAAAGCATACGACTTGATGCTGAGCAGTGAGTTTTTCAACAGGCAAAGCAGCGGGATGGTGAGGCTGATAATGGCGGCATCGCCGCTGACCATCTGTGTTGACTCCTCAAAGTTGCTCAACACCTGGCAGATATCAGACATCCACGTCCACTCCTCATTGTAGACTTGAGGAATCTGAGAGACCCGACTACCAGTTCTGGTGGAAGATGACATCTGGCAGTCTACAATCGCTCTGCGCAGCTGGTAAACTCTGGATAACATGTTTAATGTGGAATTCCATCTCGTGGGCACGTTGCACAACAGTCGGTGAGCGGGCAGTTGTAGGCGGCGCTGCGCTGCCCTGAGAGTGGCAGCATCTGTGCTCGACTTGCGGAAATGCGCACAGATGCGGCGCACCTTGGTGAGCAAATCAGACAGATTGGGGTATGTCTTGAGGAACCGCTGAACAATTAGGTTGAACACGTGGGCCAGGCATGGCACATGTGTCAGTCTGCCGAGTTGCAGAGCCGCCACCAGGTTACGCCCGTTGTCACACACAACCATGCCTGGCTTGAGGTTCAGCGGTGCCAGCCACACATCGGTCTGCGCCGTGATGCCCTGTAACAGCTCTTGGGCGGTGTGCCTTTTGTCACCTAAGCTCAGCAGTTTGAGCACCGCCTGCTGGCGCTTACCCACGGCACTGCTGCTGCGCCTAGAGCTACCGACTGAAGGCGCCGTGCCCACGGATGGTAATTCGGTGAAGGAGGAGGAGGGGTCGGAGGAGGAGGAGGCATAGTACGTCTGAGAGACCGTGACCGAGGTAGGCCCCGCAATCCTCGGTGTGGGCAGTATATGAGCGGCCCCAGGGTCAGTCTCGGTCCCAGCCTCCACCAAGTTAACCCAATGTGCCGTCAGTGAGATATAGTGTCCCTGCCCGGCAGCACGTGTCCGTGGTTAGGTGGACCTTCTCAGAAACAGTGTTGGTCAGGGCACGGATGATGTTCTGTGACACGTGCTGGTGTAGGGCTGGGACGGCACATTGGGAAAAATAGTGGCGGCTGGGGACCGAATACCGAGGGGCAGCCACCGCCATGAGATTTCGAAAGGCCTCGGTCTCTACCAGCCTATAGGGCAGCATCTCCAGGCTCAGCAATTTGGAGATGTGGACGTTGAGGGCTTGGGCATGTGGGTGGGTGGAACTGTATTTCCTCTTGCGCTCCAGCGTCTGCTGTAAAGACAGCTGAACGCTGCGTTGGGACACGTTGGTGGAAACTGTGGAGGATCGTGGAGGCGAAGGTGTGGTTTTCCGGCGGGAGGCGCTCGTGCCGGGGTCCTGGGCAGGGGGTTGACTAGCAGAGGCAGCGAGTGACGCAGGGGGTTGACTAGCAGAGGCAGCGAGTGACACAGGGGAAGGAGCAGTGGTGTGACCCGCAGGAGGTGGTGAACGGCCTTGGTTCCATTGAGTGGGGTGTTTAGCACTCATATGCCTGCGCATGCTGGTGGTGGTTAGGCTAGTAGTGGTGGCACCCCTGCTGATCCTGGTGTGGCACAGGTTGCACACCACAGTCCGTCAGTCATCCTCACTTTATTTAAAGAACCTCCAGACTTGCGAACATCTAGGCCTCGCCACGGGAGCTTCACTACTTGAAACAGTTGCTGCTGATGCACCAGCTCTGGCCCTGCTTCTCCCTCTGGCCACACCACTGCCTCTTACAACCTGTTCTGGTGCAGCACTCGCCTCCGCCTCAGAAGCACTGTCTTCACTTGGCATATCAACCCAGCTTGGGTCAGTCACCTCATCATCCTCCGATTCCTCAGTCTGCTCCCCCCCTCGGAATTCCTCCCCTAACAACAACTTCACCACTGTCTGACAACCGTGTCTCCTCATCGTCTGACACCTCTTTACAAACTTCTTCCACTAACTCAACATTGTCATCATCATCACCCACAGACTGCGACAGTTGGAAAACTTGGGCATGGGGAACGAGGTCAGCAGCAACCTGAGCAGTGGTGTGTGACTCTGGGAAGGGTCCAGAAAACAGTTCCTCAGAGTATGCCGGTTCGCATTCCAAATTTTCCTGGGAGGGGGCAGACTGGGGGGGAAGGAGGTTGAGGTGGAGGAGCCATAGGAGAGCTCCCTTGGGTAACGTGGGTGGACTACGTGGAAGACTGACTGGTGGACAAATTACTTGAAGCATTGTCCGCAATCCACGAGATCAGCTGTTCGCACTGTTGTGGTTTCAACAGTCCTCTACCACGTGTCCCTGTAAGTTGAGACATGAAGCTAGGGAGTGTAACTCTGCGGCGTTCCACAGCTCCCTCATCAGCAGATACTGTCTCACCCTGCCCAGGACCACGGCCTTTGCCCCCTGCAGTAATTGAATGCCCACGACCACGCCCTCGTCCTCGACCCATAGCCCTGGGGTTCAACATTGTTTGTATATAAGTGTATGATATAAAAAAAAAAAATTAAACGGACCTGGTGTACTGAAACCCACAAACTTGTTCAGTCTGGTAGAATTAAGTGACGTACAGAAAGTGTCACCTGGACAGTATATACGGATGGGAGCGAATGTGCTGAACTGTGACACACAGAAAGGTTACACACAGCTGAGTAAAATGGATTTGTATCACTGAACTAAAACAATTGAAAAAATATATTTTTTTTTATTATTTTGTTTTTTTGGGAACGTGACGTGCAGGAACTATGGTAGAACTGACTGACACCCTGTTAACGGTGGCTATTTAGTCTGCGACCCAGACAAATGTCGCACAGAGAGTTTTTTGGATCAAGCTGTAGATGATATTGGTAGCAAATGACTTGGTTGTATTCTGTGACGTACAGAAAGTGTCACCTGGACAGTATATACGGATCAGAGCGAATGTGCTGAACTCTGACACACAGAAAGGTTACACACAGCTGAGTAAAATGGATTTGTATCACTGAGCTAAAACAACTGAAAAACTAATTTTTTTTTTATATTTGTTTTTTTTTTATATTTTTTTAAAATTTTGTTTTTTTGGGAACGTGACGTGCAGGAACTATGGTAGAACTCACTGACACCCTGTTAACGGTGGCTATTTGGTCTGCGATCCAGACAAATGTCGCACAGAGAATTTTCTGGATCAAGTGGTAGATGATATTGGTAGCAAATGACTTGGTTGTATTCTGTGACGTACAGAAAGTGTCACCTGGACAGTATATATGGATCGGAGCGAATGTGCTGAACTGTGACACACAGAAAGGTTACACACAGCTGAGTAAAATGGATTTGTATCACTGAGCTAAAACAACTGAAAAACTAATTTTTTTTTATATTTGTTTTTTTATATTTTTTTTTTAATTTTGTTTTTTTGGGAACGTGACGTGCAGGAACTATGGTAGAACTGACTGACACCCTGTTAACGGTGGCTATTTAGTCTGCGACCCAGACAATTGTCGCACAGAGAATTTTCTGGATCAAGCGGTAGATGATATTGGTAGCAAATGACTTGGTTGTATTCTCTGACGTACAGAAAGTGTCACCTGGACAGTATATACGGATGGGAGCTAGTGTGCTGAACTGTGACACACAGAAAGGTTACACACAGCTGAGTAAAATGGATTTGTATCACTGAGCTAAAACAACTGAAAAACTAATTTTTTTTTAATATTTGTTTTTTTATATCTTTTTTTAAATTTTGTTTTTTTGGGAACGTGACGTGCAGGAACTATGGTAGAACTCACTGACACCCTGTTAACGGTGGCTATTTGGTCTGCGACCCAGACAAATGTCACACAGAGAATTTTCTGGATCAAGCGGTAGATGATATTGGTAGCAAATGACTTGGTTGTATTCTGTGACGTACAGAAAGTGTCACCTGGACAGTATATACGGATCGGAGCGAATGTGCTGAACTGTGACACACAGAAAGGTTACACACAGCTGACTAAAATGGATTTGTATCACTGAGCTAAAACAACTGAAAAAATAATTTTTTTTTTATATTTTGTTTTTTTGGGAACGTGACGTGCAGAAACTATGGTAGAACTGACTGACACCCTGTTAACGGTGGCTATTTAGTCTGCGAACCAGACAAATGTCGCACAGAGAGTTTTCTGGATCAAGCTGTAGATGATATTGGTAGCAAATGACTTGGTTGTATTCTGTGACGTACAGAAAGTGTCACCTGGACAGTATATATAGATTGGAGTGAGTGTGCTGAACTGTGACACACAGAATGGTTCCACACTGCTGTGTGCAATGGATTTGTATCACTGAGATAGAACAATAAAAAAAAAAACAGGGTTAGATATGGCGATAGCTGCACTACTAGTGCCAGCCTGCCAGCCAAGCCAGGAGACAAAAAAAAATTTCTTCTAGCCCTTAGAAGGGCTGTTGGGTTCTTTGTGGGTGATTCCTGCCTAACAGAGAACTAAATGAAGGCCCTAACACTGTCCCTGAAAGGCAGCAGCTCTATCCCTAACGACATCCAGACGGCATCTGAGCCGAGCGCCGCGGCCAGTCAGTAGTATATTCCAGGGTCACCTGATCAGGCCAGCCAACCCCTGCTATCGACATGTAAGGGCCCCACGTGATGCTGGGTGTACCGAAGAGTCTCCTGGCTTGTGATTGGCTGTGTTTATAGGCGCCAAAAAAGCACAATGCGGAAGTTGCCATTTCCTCGAGTATGGCGAGATACTCGTCCGAGCAGCGAGCACTTACGAGTACCCTAATACTCGAACGAGCACCATGCTCGGACGAGTATGCTCGCTTATCTCTAGTAATAATATCTTCATTTATTTTGCTTGCAATGAAAAAACACAAAAGAGAATGAAAAAAAGTCAAATCATTGATCATTTTACACAAAACTCCAAAAATGGGCCGGACAAAAGTATTGGCACCCTCAGCCTAATACTTGGTAGCACAACCTTTAGACAAAATTACTGCGAACAACCATCAATCAGTTTCTTAAAATGCTCTGCTGGAATTTTAGACCATTCTTCTTTGGCAAATTGCTCCAGGTCCCTGAGATTTGAAGGGTGCCTTCTCCAAACTGCCATTTTGAGATCTCTCCACAGGTGTTCTATGGGATTCGGGTCTGGACTCATTGCTGGCCACTTTAGAAGTCTCCAGTGCTTTCTCTCAAACCATTTTCTAGTGCTTTTTGAAGTGTGTTTTGGGTCATTGTCCTGCTGGAAGACCCATGACCTCTGAGGGAGACCCAGCTTTCTCACACTGGGCCCTACATTATGCTGCAAAATTTGTTGGTAGTCTTCAGACTTCATAATGCCATTCACATGGTTCTTTTCTTTGAAGGCCTCTTTTTTTTTCCTGTAAACTCTATGTTGATGCCTTTTCCCAAAAAGCTCGACTTTTGTCTCATCTGACCAGAGAACATTCTTCCAAAAAGTTTTTGGCTATCTCAGGTAAGTTTTGGCAAACTCCAGCCTGGCTATGTCTCTGGGTCAGAAGTGGGGTCTTCCTGGGTATCCTACCATAGAGTCCCTTTTCATTCAGACGCCGACGGATAGTACGGGTTGACACTGTTGTACCCTCGGACTGCAGGGCAGCTAGAACTTGTTTGGATGTTAGTCGAGGTTCTTTAGCCACCATCGGCACAATCTTTCGTTGAAATCGCTCGTCAATTTTTCTTTTCCGTCCACATCTAGGGAGGTTAGCCACAGTGCCATGGGCTTTAAACTTCTTGATGACACTGCGCGCGGTAGAGACAGGAACATTCAGGTCTTTGGAGATGGACTTGTAGCCTTGAGATTGCTCATGCTTCCTCACAATTTTGCTTCTCAAGCCCTCAGACAGTTCTTTGGTCTTCTTTCTTTTCTCCATGCTCAATGTGGTACACACAAGGACACAGGACAGAGGTTGAGTCAACTTTAATCCATTTTAACTGGCTGCAAGTGTGATTTAGTTATTGCCACCACCTGTTATGTGCCACAGGTAAGTAACAGGTGCTGTTAATTACACAAATTAGAGAAGCATCACATGATTTTTCAAAGGGTGCCAATACTTTTGTCCACCCCCTTGTTTAGGTTTGGTGTGGAATTATATCCAATTTGGCTTTTTGACAATTCTTTTTGTGGTTTTCCATTGAAGATAAATTAAATGAAGATATTGTGATTGCAATCTTTTTCTGGAAGAAATTGAGTATTATCTGACAGAATTGCAGGGGTGCCAATACTTTTGGCCAGCACTGTACATATAAACATGGGTCCAACACAGATGCCTTCAGCTGCCAAACACACATGCAACAGGTTAGCCAGTTCCACAAGTACAAATCTGCTGACAGATGCCCTTTAAACCTCAAAAGCTGCAAAACCTGTTTGTGTCAGTAAATGTTCAGCAAAACTATAAGTGGGGACATGCCCAAGTGTAGACAAAGTATGGCCCTGGGCAAAATTAAAAGTGGGGCCCATATCCTAAAATACTGTACCTACAACACAGTCAAACTCAGTTATTTCAGAAGGCTATGTGTGAATCCGCAGTATTGATATCTAGTGCTTGGGTTTTAAAACATTAAGTCCCAAGGTATACGTCCTCTCCCCCCCCACAAAAATAATACTACAGTATTATGCAAGGTCCACAAAAATTATCACACAATTCACAAATTTCAATATTACCACTAAAGCTGAGCAAAGCATTTGAAGCAGAATTCAGTCTGAAGTTTAGGAAAACTTCGATTCAAAATGAATCCAAATTTTCTCATGCTTGGTTGTAACAAATCAGATTTTCCTAAAATGGCAGCTGCACATGTCAAAATAGAAAAACGTTTGTACAGCCCCTGTATATTTGTTCACATGTAGTCACCAGGATGCACGTCTTTTTTAGAGGTCCAGTCCAGCGACTCCAAATTAATCCATATGTAGAAAAAGGAATGAAGACAGCATCCTCGTTTCTTCAAAAGCAGTGGTGTTTTTAATCCATCAGAATACCAACAACACGTGCTTGCAGGTGTTGTTGGTATTCTGATGGATTAAAAACACCATTGCTTTTGAGGAAAGGAGGCTGCTGTCTTCATTTCTTTTTCTACATATGGCTGCACATGTCAGCCAATCTGCAGATAGCCACCCCTGAGATGTCACAGCCCTATAAAACCCTTATCCCACGGTCTCTGTCATTATCCTGTGAGTTGAGCATAGGGAGAGATGTGGCAAGCGCCCATGTGCTAGGGACAATGTTGCTGAAAACGATTAATAGAAGAATATTGGAGAGGGAAATTGCAGGAAGACATTCTGCATCAGTTTAACTTATTTATTCCTACATTTACTTATTCCTACATAAATGATCATGAAAAATGATGACCATCCTCATATTTTGCTGGCTTTACTTCTTTCAAATCATCCTTCAGAGTCTCCATGTCCTAAAAAAGTCAGCAAGATGCAGAAAGAGGCAGAGCTGGATGTTCCTGATGACATGCTGTAATTCTCAGCGATATTAGATGATGTGGAAAATGAAGAAAAGCAGATAGCAGAAAAAGGGCCCCCACCTGTAGGGCAGGAGACCACTGGAGTTGGAGAAGTGGGTAGGCCAGAGTTGATTAATATTCTGTGTTTACTGTCAAATAACCTGCAGGAGATTGCAGGCCAGAACAGCAATAATTTGCATGTTGTGCCCCCACCTAACCAGCCTAACTGTATACCAGCAACAGCCTCTGTTTAACCCTTTCGCGCCCGGAGCTTTTTTCGGTTATGCATTTTCGTTTTGCGCTCCCTGCCTTCAAACAGCCATAACTCTTTTATTTTTCTGTTCACATAGCTGTATGAGGGCTTGTTTTTTGCGGGACAAGTTGTACGCCAACGCCACCATTTAATATTGCATACAGTGTAGTGGGAAGCGGGAAAAAAATTCCAAACCGGGTGAAATTGCAAAGAAAACGCTATTCCGCTACAGTTCTACAGGTTTCTTATTTACAGCGTTCGATGTGCATTAAAACTAATCCGTTACTTTCATTCTACAAGTCAGTACAAATCCGGCAATACCTAATATGTATAGTTTTTCCTGCGTTTTCATAGTGATAAAATAATTAGAAAGTTGCCCTTTTTTTTTTTTTTCCTTGTCAAATCTTGACCCCTATAACTTTTTGGTATTTATGTGTACAGAGCTGTATGGGGGCTAGTTTTTTGCGGGACGATCTGAAGTTTTTATTGATACCATTCTGGGGTGTGTATGACTTTTTGATCACTTTTTATTTAATTTTTTTTAGAAAAAAAAAAAACGACAAAAAACGGCAAATCGACATTTGGATGCTTTTTTCCACCACACAATTTGCCGTATTGGAATTTTTTTTTTTATATTTTAAAAGTACGGGTGTTTTCGGTCACGGTGATACCCATGATGTCTATATTTATTGTTATTTAGGTATTTAATTTTTACTTATACGGAAAGGGGGGTGATTTGAACTTTTACATCTTTTTTATTTTTTATATATTTTTTAACATTTTTTTAAATTTTTTTTTTTACTATTGGAAAGCTCAAATATGGGCTTATATATTGTGGCTTTTTTTTTTTCTTTATGAGCAATTATGGATTTTATAGACTCAGAAATCCATGAATTGCTCATTTCTTATCCTGGCCTGCCATCTAGTGGCCAGAATAAGAATTGCACTTTGAAAACTGTAATCCTCACCAGCGAGGATTACAGTTTTCATATGGTGTACAGACACCCCGATTGGCCACACGGGGTGTCTGTACACCACCCGGAAGCGAATGCTTCCGGGTTGAGACGCAACTAGATGCTGTGATGACGTGTGATCACGGCATCTAATCTCCGAGGAAGACGCCGCCGATGGTGGTAAGTAGCGGCAAGTCTCTGCTGTTAGACACAGCAGAGACTTGCCGGCCATGACGCCCGCTCGCGGGTGCGGCAAGTCTCTGCCATGTGCCCGCATCGCCCCAGCGCCGTACATGTACGGTGCTGGGCGCGAAGGGGTTAAAGGTGCATTAAAGGTGCTGCACAGCCATCAACAATGAAGACCGACTATACAGTGCGGTCTTCATTAGTAAATGAAAGGCAGCTGAAGGCTAAGCGGTTCTTCACAGCAGTATGGCCACAACCCCCCACCCCAGCATGGCCGCTACATGTGGACGTACCCTAAGACAGAGTGGCCTGGGTATACCTTATTCATAGTGATTTGTGACAAATTATTCAGGATGAATCGAATCTCTTGGTGAACTTTGGCAAAGTTGCCAAACCAAATTTTTCAAAACTATGCTAATCTCTAATTACCACCATACTACTAAATATCCAGGGAATGTGCCTGAGATACTTGGTGCTCTGAAGCAGGGGCATACTTATTCATCATAGAGCATGACGAAGTTAGAATTGTACACTTCCAAAAACAATGTGTAGATTTATTAAAATTGGTGTAAAGAAACAGCCTAGTTGCCTATAGCATAACACCTTTCATTTTCCAAAGGAGCTTTGATTAATGAAAGGTTGAATCTGGTTGCTGAGGTCAACTAAGCCAGTTTCCCCTTTACACCAGTTTTGATAAATCTCCCCAATGTCTTTATTATCCAATTTCCCCATTGTCTCAATAGTGCTAGCCACAGTGACGGTTACTGTCATACTTCCAGCCATGCCACCCCATTAGTGTCACCCATTTTCCCTCATGCCCATTAGTTCCAGTCACAATAGCCCACTTTTTTTTTTTTTTAAATTCCCCTCATCATGCCGGCCATGTAAGCCACTCAAATTCCTCCACGCCAGAATAGTGCAAGCCACAATTAGCTATAATACTATATATTGTATAATTTGCCACAAATACCAGAGTTTCCGCCATACTCCAATAGCAGAAACCACAATGAAACCACTCTATTTACAAATGCTCCCTTCAAAATTCTAGCCACCTCATCCTAAAGTGCCTCCTTGTGCCATATGCTTACCACTGCTGCTCCAGGAGAATCAATCTTGTCGGACAGAGCAAAGAAGACTAGCAGCAAAAGGAAGCAGACAACTGTGGTGCAAACTGGGAAAGCCAGATAATAAGAGCTTCTCTGCTTATTGAAAAGCTGAACTGTCACTGCTATGGCCAGAAATGTCACAAGTGGGCTGCATGGCTGTGACTATATGAGACAGATCCTTGAATACAGAAGGAGACAGAGACAGACAGCAAAACACAACACACACAGGGCTGTTGTGGCATTACAGTGAAGTGATTGTGTGGGCACAGCTGTGCCTATCCCATCACTTATGAACACCAGCTATAGTATTCCATCCCGCTCTAAAGGGGTCACCATGTGCGTATTTACATTTAGACACTCTTTACATACAGTATATCAGTTGTGCCCAGCCAGATGTTTTAGGTTGGGAGCCAGACACAACTGATGTTACTACCACACCTCAGTTCAAAGATCCGGCTTCCATAAACTGAATACACTGATAGCGCTGCCCAGAAAAATTTAGCATGCAGCATTTTTCTGTTTGGAGCTATTTGATATCTGATGTCATCAGTGATGCACCAAATGCATGAGATGGGGGCCCTGGGCATTTGCCCAGTTTGCCCTTCCTTATGCTGGCCCTGGGTGGGTAAGCCATGGAGTGCTGCATAACTGGTGGAATGATGTGCTGCAAATGAGAGAAGTCTTGAGTCCATATGTTGACAGTACTTGCTGACCAGCTGATGCTGTCTTATTCACTAATGAACAGAAAAAAACTGCACTGCACAGCCAAGCAAAGCAACATCATGATTGATTGATTGATTGATTGATTAGCTTTACAAATGGTAGACAACTAGCAGGATTGGATGCAGCATAAGTGTTTATTTAACCCCTTAGTGACCAGCCTGTTTTGGGCCTTACTGACCAAGCGTTTTTCTTAATTTTTTCATTGTTGTGTTCCAAGAGCTATAACTTTTTCATTTTTCCGCCTATATAGCTGTATGAGGGCTTGTTTTTTGCGGGACAAGTTGTATGGCACCATTTTGGGGTACACATAACTTTCTGATTAACTTTTATTAACTCTTTCTGGGAGAGAGATGGGAAAAACTGCAATACTGCCACTGCGTTTTTACGTTATAAATTTTATAGCGTTCATTTTTCGGTATAAATTACATAATATCTTTATGCTTTGGGTCAATACGATTACAGTGATACCAAATACGTGTAGTTTTTTTTGCGTTTTACTACTTTTTTGCAATAAAACCCTTTTTTTAAAAGAAAAAAATGTTTTTGCATTGCTGCTTCCCAAGACCCATAACTTTTTTACTTTTTTACTTACGAGGAAATGGCAACTTCCGCATCGTGCTTTTTTGGCGCCTGTAACCTCAGCCAATCACAAGCCAGGAGACTCTGCGGTACACCCAGCATCACATGGGGCCCTTACATGTCGATAGCAGGAGTTGGCTGGCCTGATCAGGTGACCCTGGAATATACTACTGACTGGCCGCGGTGCTCGGCTCAGATGCTGTCTGGATGTCGTTAGGGATAGAGCTGCTGCGTATCAGGGAGAGTGTTAGGGCCTGCATTTAGTTCTCTGTTAGGCAGGAATCACCCACAAAGAACCCAACAGCCCTTCTAAGGGCTACAAGAATTTTTTTTTTGTCTCCTGGCTTGGCTGGCTGGCACTAGTAGTGCAGCTATCGCCATATATAACCCCCTTTTTTTTTTTTTTAATTGTTATATCTCAGTGATACAAATCCATTGCACACAGCAGTGTGGAACCATTCTGTGTGTCACAGTTCAGTACACTCACTATTTTCTGTCCAGGTGACACTGTCTGTACGTCACATAATCCAACCAGGTCTTTTGCTCTCACGTATATAGCATGATAACAAAAATCTCTGTGTGACATTTGTCTGGGTCGCAGTCAAAATAGCCACCTGTCACGCGAGGTCGGCATCGCGCTCCCTCTGCACGACGTCGCCGGACCTCTCCGCCCCCCTAGAGACGAGCAATAGGGAATTGAAGTGCTGGTCTTGTCAGCCAGCACTTCATGAGTTAATTCTCTGTTTGGGTTTAGCCATGTGGTGCTGATCACACCACATGGCTACTTTACATATTGTTTGGACAGCTTGCTCCGCCTCAGGTCATGTGATGCTGGCCACATCACATGATCCTGGGCGGGCTATTTAAAGATGGCAACTGCCTCACTCAGATGCCTGTGATTAGTCTTCTGAGATCAGTGCTGTGTGTTGGACCTTGCTTTTGGATTATTGGTATATTGGATTTTGGCTTTGGACTTAGACTACGCTTTTGTGATTCCCCTCGGTATTTGACGTGACCTCCTGTTCTTGACTTGGCTTGCTGACGATTCTGCTATTGTGTTTGTTTCTGTCTGTGTTCGTCTTTCCCTGTGTTCCCTTCCCTACCCTGTGCACGTACTCAGCATAGGGACCGTCTCCAAGTTACGGTTTTGTCGCCTAGGGCATCTACTGTAAGTAGGCAGGGAAATAGGTGGGGTTCAGACAGGGCACACTATCCCTTGTTTCCCTGTCGTGACAGAATCACAGGCCATACCTAATGGAGCCGTTGCGAGTACTCACGGACCAGATGAGTAACATGGCTCAGATGATCCAGGATTTGGCCGGGAGACTCCAACATCAGGAGCAGCTGCGGACTGCACCCGCAGTCGTTCCCTCCATGCCAAACCCCAATATTGAACCCCATGTAAAATTGCCCGATCGGTTTTCTGGGGACCGAAGGACTTTCCGTTCCTTTAAGGAAAGTTGTAAATTATATTTCCGTTTACGCTCACACTCCTCGGGTTCTGAGCAGCAGCGGGTAGGAATAATTATTTCCTTGCTGCAAGGTGATCCGCAGGAGTGGGCTTTCTCATTGCCACCTGACTCCCCTTGTCTATTGTCTGTGGAGGCTTTTTTCTGGGCCCTAGGTCTTTTATATAAAGAACCTGACTTGGCCGCTGTAGCTGAAACTCAGCTCAGAGACATTCGGCAGGGTAACCGTCCAGTTGAGGATTACTGTGCTGAGTTCAGAAAATGGTGTGTGTCCTCTAAATGGAATGACCCTGCTTTGAGAAGCCAGTTTAGGGTGGGACTGTCTGACCATCTGAAGGATTTACTAGTTAGTTATCCTACTCCTGACACCTTAGAGGCGACTATGACCTTAGTTATCAAACTTGACCGACGGTTTAGGGAGAGACAAAAGGAACGTTCTGTTGCCCCTCAAGTTGCCGTGTTGTCCGAAGTTCCTCTTCAGAGCCCGTCTCCTATCAAAGTCCAGGAGGAGCCTATGCAGTTGGGAGTTACTATGAGGGATCAGAGACGCCTGAGAGGGGCCTGTTTTTACTGCGGTGAGATGAACCACTGGCTCCAGCAGTGTCCGAGACTTCTGCTCTCAAAAAGGTCTGTTCCTGGAAGTAAGGTACCCCCTGCGGTGGTAAGAAAGAAAATCTTGTTACCTATTTCCATTTCTTATAACCAACTCAAGAGATCCGGTGAAGCATTTGTGGATTCAGGTTCTGCTGCTAATTTTATTGATTATGATTTTGTGCAATCTGTGGGTGTGCCTATAATTCCTTTAAGGGAGGTAATTCAAATTATCTCACTGGATTCCACTCCATTGAATAATGGGAGAGTGGAGTTTTGTACTCCTGAGGTTGTATTAACTGTAGGAATTACCCATACTGAGACTTGCTCCTTCCTTGTATTAAAGGATTTACCTGCCGACCTTGTTTTAGGTCTGCCTTGGTTACAGGACCACAACCCTGTGATCAACTGGTCGGTAGGCGAATTGGAAAAATGGGGAATGAATTGTGACAAATGTTGTAGATCAGTATTGCAGTTGGGAGGTACCACTGAGTCTCTTTCCTTGCCCAAGTATATTGGCGATTTTTCGGACGTGTTTTCCATGTCCGAGACTGAGTTCCTCCCTCCTCACCGGCAATATGATTGCGCCATCGACCTTATTGAGGGATCCAAATATCCCAAAGGTCGCATTTATAATCTCTCTACTCCTGAACGTCAGTCCATGAGGGATTATCTCAAAGAGAGTCTGGCCAAGGGTCACATCCGGCCTTCAGTTTCTCCCATGGGGGCAGGTTTTTTCTTTGTTGGTAAAAAGGATGGAGGATTGAGGCCCTGTATCGATTACAGGGAGCTCAATAAAATCACTGTTAAAAACAGATACCCGTTGCCCCTTATTCCTGACTTGCTGAATCAGGTCCAGGGGGCCTGTTGGTTCACCAAGCTGGATTTGAAGGGGGCATACAACCTAATCAGGATTCGTGAGGGGGACGAATGGAAAACTGCATTTAATACCCCGGAGGGTCATTATGAGTACTTGGTAATGCCTTTTGGGTTAAG
>ONZH01029663.1:0-44565 GCA_900303285.1 Rhinella marina | reverse complement strand
GGGGATGAAAGGGGCACCTCTAATATATAGGCACATCAAAATAGTCATCTCCAATGCTCATATAAGTGGTGAATCGGTCAGGACAAGGAAGAGGGGTCCCCGTTAGAGAGAGCAGACTATATCACGCCACTGCTCCCATTCCTTGAGAAACCTGTCATGGGATCTACTAATCCAACTGGACATTTCCTTGAATTGGCAGATCTGATTAACTTTCCAAATCCATTCCTGCACAGAAGGGGGACACACATCCAGCCAATGCAAAAGGAATAATGATCTTGCAGTGGCTAATAAGTGTGTAGTAATATCATTTTTGGAGGTGTTTATACAACTTGTTAGGCCTTGCCAGAACTATCATATCTAGCGAAATCTGAAAATCAGGGCATGTAAGTTTCCGTATCACGTCCTGTACTCCCTCCCAAAAGGGGCATATCACAGGGCAATTCCACCAAATATGTGATAGTGATCTCATATCGCCCCCTCATCTCCAGTGTGTGCCGAGTCAGATAATCCCTTCCTATACAGGAACTTGAGAGTTCTATACCATTTAGAGAGTAGCTTATAGTGTCCTTCCTGAATGCGAATGCAAGGTGAAGCTGTGACATGATGCTAATATTCTCCTCATCTCCTTGTTAGTTAACACCAAGCCCAATTCTTTCTCCCATTCCACCAAGAAAGGTGGCTCTCCCCTGACCTCCCAGCCGCTCATATAAAGCAGAGACCTTCCTGTGTTTCAGAATTGGAAAGGCAATGATCTTTTCGAAAGGGGTTAATGGTCTTTGTAGTTTGTATTTCCTCAAGGCACTGCGGCAGACCATTTGAAAGTGGGATTGTGTATAGGAAGAGGGAAGGAGATTGTCTGAGAGGGGCAGGTAGAGCTTCCAGGGTGGGATCTTTTGTTCCTTCAAGTTCCCCTAGGGTAATGGAGGCGAGAGAGCAGCATATTTGTGGGTAGGTGCCAGTTGGGGCTCCCATGAGGTCTAGAAGCAGTTTTGCTGGCATTAGCAAGGAGAGCCCCTGGATGAGTTTGCTGTGTACTTTGGACCACATGTCCCACAATCCTCTCAGCAAGGGGTCACTGTCCCCTGAGTCGATAAGATGCAGATCTGGGAGTCATAGGCGTCCGTGAAAGGAGGGGCCTGTAATATGTTCCGCTAATCTAGTTACATCAGTCTGCCTCTTGGGATCCACCATTTCTAACCATCTGTTTAATTGTATAGCTTGATAGTACACATGGTCATAGCATTTCAGCTTTAAAGGGAATCTTTCACCACGATCTTGGACTATTATCTGCAGTAAGTCCTGATGACCATTTTTTATTTTCCTACTGCCCCTATTCTCCCATTGTCAGCATTTAAAGCTGTACTGAAATACATTGTCAGGACTGCTGCGTATCCACACAGGAGTCCTCTCTTTTATGTTGGCATGGACTGTGTTTTAAAGTAGGAAATAATTTGTCAGGGAAATTCAGCCAATTTGAACCAGAATTGAATTGCTATAATTTTTTATTTGCTATTATTTCTCTAATTGTTATAAAAGAGCACAAACAAAAAAAATGCACAGAGAATTTTTAACATACCGCAGAGTATATGATTAACTTTAGATTGGTGGATGGTGTAGTTGCAGCGTGTGTAATATTTTTTAAAATAGAACTCACAAGGACACCTACAAATAATAGAAGAAAATAATAGTAATGCACAGAATAATAATAATAAACATAAAGCAATAATTTTAACTATTGAAGAGTAATTGAAGGAAATAATATAGTCACTGTCCCAAAAAAAGCCAGCAAACTTAAAACCTAGCACTCTGAAATGTCCCCCCATATGTCCATGCCCCTCACACACAATGTACTTACCTTGATCCCCCGACACCCGCGTCACTTCTGAAGCCTGGATGGCCACCGCTGCATCTCCCTGTCGCGCGGATGAAAACATCTATTGTCGGGGGGGGGGGGTGGGAGGGCAGGCTTTGACAGGGACGAGCCACCCGTCATACTAGGGAGGCTTGTCCCTGTCACTACCTGCTATTGACTGCACCTTCACCACCCACGACGCCAAATGTTTTCATCCGCACAATGGAAAAATGCAGTGGCAGCTGTGCGGGCTTCAAAAGAGCCGTGGGTGTCGGGAGCGAGGTAAGTACATTGTGTGTGAGCGACCCGGGTATATGGGGTGGGGGGGGTGCATTTCAGGGGTTGGATAACTTCTTTAAACTTTAAAGGCATTTTTTTAAATTACTGTATTGTATTCATTTTGAGCTAAAATTTTTTTCCCTTGGTCTTTATTAAAAATGTTCAGCCACTTTCTCTCTTTAGAGTTGAGATTCTGTAGTACCAGACTTTGTCTTCATAAATTTGGTGCATGTGTGTTGAGATTGCTGTATGAAATACCATTCTTAAAAAATTCACCTTATTGTGTCAATGACCACATATGTATTTGACATCCTCCAGTATTGCTTGGACATGATTGTAGAGAGGTCTAGAGAAGTCAGATGCCCATTAGAAGTAAAACTCTGATTAGTCCATACCACAAGCGCACATACACATGCCCTTGAGCCTTTCCCCCATTCTCCATAGGTCAAGCAGCATACAGCAAATAAGTAAACCCAGGGCAAATTATGTTTTGAGTTGCATTGGTGTTATAAACCAAAACAAATCATAAAAGTAAGCCATAATAGAATATCAGACTTACCTCCTTGTAGCCTGGATTTCTCTTGATGTTTGTATACTCCGTACATAGTTGACATGAAAAGATCAGCTAGAAAAGACAGTTTGTCCATAACATCTTCGGTTGCCCAGTCTGGCAGAGTATAATTGTGAATTTGCTATAATAAATGGACATCAGTTTAAGTGCAGTTTATTTTAGATTCGATTCACACCATATATCCTCTTCAGTTTAGTGAAAGTGCCATACTATTTCCATACTGTTTCCAAGTAGAACTACCGTAAAATGTCTGCATGTAGTAATAGTGTAATAACATTGTAATAACATTGTTCAACTAACAGTACCAAATAACACTGCTACTGAAGGTACGGTAAATAAAGTGTAATTTAAAAAGAATCTGATAAATTTCAGAAACAGCGATACATCTGTCCACATCTGACAGTAGTTCAGCCCCTATTCACTTTGAAGATGTGGAGCTGTTACTGAAAAAAAGAATACAGATCCTTTTCACTAACCCTAGACAACCCCTTTAAGTTTAAAACAAGAGGTTTAGATCAGGCTGCATGGTTATATATGGTGAGGTTTATGGGGTGCTAGGTAGAGTTCATAAATTATAATTGTTTATGATGCCCATTCTGTAATCTGGATCTGATCTTGGCTTCTTGGATTTCTGTAGATATGAAATGGGGGATAACATTATAAGGAGATAGGATACCAAAGCTTTGTCTAGACCAGATCTATACAAAAGGGATTCATTATCTACTCTCATTAAAAAAAAAACACCACACCATGGAAGAGTTGTTGGTATCAAATGAAACTTTATATGTGTTATATATGTAAGTGATTACAATATTAGAGTGAAAGGATAAGTTTATTGAGGAAAACTATGGGCTGCCTCTAGCCTGAATACAGGATGAGATACAGCTGGGCATGGAGGCATACAGGTTCCATACTGTCAGGACCGGCAGTCATTGCACCCGTTCTGCTGGTCCTGTCTCTGACTCTGGTGGCGATGTGGTTGCCCGTGGCCAGGCTTCTTCCGCTATTTCGTCAGGCTCCTCCTCCAGCCGACGGTCTCTGGCTGTTGATGCGCGTCCCAGGCAGGGGACGTGCGCGACGATCATAAGTGCCAGGGACGTGGCTGGTGTGCACACTCGCTCGCGGCCTGTTTCTGGTCGCCGGAAAACGCGAGCAATATAGTCTGTTTATTTTCTGTTCATTTGGTATCTCATGAGTTAAGTTTTGTTCCTTGCTTTCTCCTCCCAGTCAGCTGGTTGGGTGGGGTCTGCTAGGTATTTAAGGCCCTCAAATGTTAACCTTGCTGCCAGTGTTTGGAGTCTCCTTGCTACTACCTGGTTTGTCATTTGTGCTCTGCAGTTTAGTTTCTAGTTGTTCTTTGACCCTTGGCGTGTTTTTTGACTACTCTTTGCTTGCTGATTTTGTTCCTGACGTACTCTCCTGGTTTTGACGCGGCTATCTGACTATCCATTTGGTTCTTGTTTGTCTGTCTTCCCTTCCCCTGCACTTTTGCTAGTGTATTTCAAGTCTTCAGGTTGTCGACTCAGGGGTTAGCCTGAGTAGGCAATAGGCAGGGAAAGGGGTTGGGATTAAGCTTAGGGATCACTTACCCCTTATCTGTGTATCCCAGCCCTGACACATACAGTATCATGTGGCATATTTTCCCCCAGATGTTACAGCTGGGCCTGTAGCTCCTGCTTACTTGCAGGTTTCTGAAGATGGCATCCCAGCTGCTCCCATAAATGCTCACTTGGTGATAAATCTGGCAACTGGGCAGGCAAAAGAAGTGTTGCAATCTGGCAGAGACATTCCTGGGAAACTCTTGCTGTGTGTGGGTGAGCATTAGGGCCCATGCACATGAATATTTGTGCCCCATGTCCATGCTTCAGACCACAGATTACTATCCGCAATGCATGGACACCAGTCATGTGGCTGCCATTTGCCAAGGCAGACCCATTCTCTTGAATAGGTCTGCGGTTCCGCAAGATTTAGTCTGCACTGCAAAAAACTAGAACATTCTATTGTTTTGCGATACGTAAGCACGGACCGAAATTCCCATGCCACATATTGCTTCCGTGGGCTTCCATTCCATGCCTCCGCACCGTGCCATATGTTGCAGAAGGCAAATCCATTCAAGTGAATAGGTCCACATCTGTGATAGGGAGCACACAGGCACAGGCCACAAATGTTTGTGTGCATGAGGCTTTATCCTGCTAAAAAATGGAAGCCCTACCATGAGAGGCAACACATATGGCTGCAGGATGTTCTGCATTTATGGCTAAGCTATTCGTTTTCCTTGTATCATTACTAGAGGTGACCAACTGTTGTATGCGATGGCTCCTCAGATCATCACACCAGCAGATTATGGACAACAAAACTTCTCTACTGGTGGTCTGTCTAGGATGTCCGGACCCTGTTTGCTGTGATCTTGTGGAGATCTCTTATCTATCTCATATCTATTTGTCTTTTGATCTATCTCATATCTATTTGTCTTATATCTATGTCTATTGATCTGTCTCATCTATGTCTATGAATCTGTCTTATATCTATCTAGAAAATATAAAATATGGGCAGCGCAGTAAAATAATGTATAATGGCGTGCCAGTGGCTGCGGAGGCAATCCAGCATCCAAATAAAAAAAACAAACATTTTTTTTACAGCACTCCTAAAAAAATGGAGTTCATAAGTAGTGTTCTTTAATCACCAATGCGACGCTTCAATCCTTTTACTGGGACTTTTCTCAAGCAGTACCACATTTTTTTGGGAGTGCATTGGAATTTTTTTCATCTGTCTATCTATCTATCTATCTATCTATCTATCTATCTATCTATCTATCTATCTATCTATCTCATAACTATATGTCTATTGATCTATCTCGTATCTATTTATCAATTTATCTACTGTATCTATTCATCTCAGTAAAAGGCAAAACTAAGAAGTGAGAGATTGTTATACAGTATACACAATGAGATGATTTTACCACTAAAATAGTGCTATGCCCATAACTCAGATGACCTAGGCTTGGTGGAAAAGCTATGTCTGGCCCAACACTTACCTATCTTCAAATGACTAAACTAATAATATCATGCTATATAAAATCTCTTTACATGGTTAGGTGACTCCAATACTATCTCTGACACCTAACTCTGACACCTCACCCTGACATGTCATCCTGACACCTGACTCTTATATCTGATGTCTGACTTTCTTCCAGGTCAGGGTCAAAGTCAGAATGAGTTATAGATTTACTGTTTATTTGTATGCTAAATCAGACTCGGTTGTCAGAGTCAGGTGTCAAACATAGTATTTAGTCTCACACTGACATTATTCTGATACTTGACTATGATATCTGATCATGTCCTAAAATGAACACTGTAGGGACTGATTGAAGTTACCAACTCTTTACTTTTTGTCATGGTTTACTTTGATAAATACATAAAAAAATAATGTCTTATAAAGTTTGACAGTTTAAAAGCATACAAAATATGGGAATAGAACATCATGTACAGCTAAAGTAAAATACCCTTGATGTAAAATGCAATTCTATTTACCTCACAGAGCAATGCATTATGTGTTATCCACAATGTTGAAATGTCATTCAGCTCCTCGGATGAGTAGCCAGTGTCATTTTGTAGACTGTTTATAAAGTCCTGTAAGAAAAGAAAATTCAGTATGACATCCTGACAAAATTGTCCAATTTGTATTAGGCATTAAAATAAAACATTATCGTAAATTAAAAAAAATTATCTAAGACACCTATACACATTAAGCTACAGTCTGCCAAACCCAACCATTTTGGTAGGGCCAGCTTACAACCTAATGTGTATTAGGGACTCCCAACTCTCTTCTGGCAGATGATGTTGAGGGAGAAAAGAAGTGGACTTATTGCCTAATCCATTTGTTCTTCCGGGATATAAGCCAGTACCAGAGGTGTCTGACAGCAAATCTCCTCCCCTTATTCATAAAACATACATGCAGGGGTGGATTACCAAAGACCTTACAGGGAAATTTTCCTGTGGGCTGATGCCCAGGGGGCCGCCTGGGCCCTCCTCAGGGCCGGCCAGTGGAGGTTTTTGGAGATGTATTTTGTGATGGACTGTGGTATTTGGCTCTGTTGGGCTGGTATAATGTGCCCCAATATGGTATTGTTGGCCCAGCCTACTTGTGTTGGCCCTGCCTTCCATCAATTTGGACCTGACTACAAAATGGTGCCAATTTTATTATTTTTTCCAGTTCCATTTTAAGTTCCCAGCCCGCCCCTGCATACATGCTTGGCTGAACTTACATAGCATATATGCGTACTGTGGAGAGATACAGTGGCTGGCCGAAGAAGCTATTGAAGATGATTGGCACCATACATATGTCCTCTTGTCATCACTGAAGAATTAAAAACATAATTTGTATGGTAAAGGAAGATAAACTTAGGTATGGTGGATAACAGGATCTTATTACAAGGTGTGCACCTGGGGCCACCATTATCACTCCGCACTATCTAGGTTGATTCTTTTGATGTGGCTCTCAAAATTACGTTTAAATTGAAGAACCAGTTGTCCAGCAGGAGTAAGGGAGGATTCAGCTCCCTGCCCTGATATTCACCTTGTAAGTTGCAGGATAATTTTAGCTTGTGGAATACCAGGCATCAACCCTATCAGAAAAAAGATCATGATGACAAATACTCTTTTAAATGACCCCTCAGCTTCTGTAGTCGTATATTTAGGGTCCACTTCCAAATGAGGTGGATTCATAAGGGGTGATGTGGCAGTCCTTCTAGGCCATATTTGTGCCTCCACTCAGTTCTTGAGTTAAATTGCAGCTGTGTCCCTAAAGGGGCTATCCAGTCCTATGATGTTTTTTTTTAGCCTTTTCCTGTTCTCAGCATTAGCGCATCCTAGCAGGATGCAGAACTTCCTGTTTTCATCAGCTTCCTGAAAAAGTTTGCTGACCAACCACAGCATTTCTGCAGTAATCACACCCTATACACCTCCCCTTGTCGCGTTAGTCAGAGGAGTCGATGCAGAAAACAGGGGCAGTAAAGTGCTGATATGAAAAACAGATATTTTTGGGAAAAAGCTATGTGGTGTTTGGGAATTTAGATAGAAAAAAAAATTATTTTGGGACCAAGGAGCTTCTTTAAGTAAGTGCATACAATTGAATATAACATTGCCAGTGCTACTAGATGCAGAGAAGCCTAAGTAAGCTCTTTGCTCCTATGCTCAGCACCCTATATGTGATGGAGGTGACAAGATGACATCATCTCACTGCCTGTATCATTCTGTGGCAGCCAGCCACAAACATCAGGATGACAATTTGTGAACATTGGAAAGTAAGAATTATGATCAGGGGGTGGTGGGGGCTTTTTTTAACATTAAGGACATAGTTTGAAACATATGTTTATTCAAGGGGGCACAGTGCGGACGATTCTTTATTCTAATCAGGGGCACAGTTGGGGCATTTTCCTAATCAGCAGGCACAGTGGGATATTTCCTTAACCCTTTCAAGAGCAAGCCATTTTTAACCTTCGTGACCAGGCTTAATTTTGCAAATCTGACAAGTGTCACTTTATGTGTTAATAACTTTGGAATTCTTTTATTTATCAAAGCCATTCTGAGACTGTTTTCTTGTGACATCTTGTACTTGATGTTAGGGGTATATTTTGGTCGATAAGTTTTACCTTTATATTATAAAAAATCCCTAATTTACAGAAAATTTGGGAAAAAATTTAATTTTCTAAATTTTAATTTCTACGCCTTACAGGTAGATAGTGATACCTCATTAAATAGTTTTTACTTAAGATTCCCTATATGTCTACTTTATGTTGGCATCATTTCGAAAATTACATTTTATTTTTTTAGGACATTAGAAGACAGAATTTAAGAAGCAATTTTTAAAATTTTCTATCAAATGTTTAAAACCGACTTTTTTTATGGACCAATTCACTTCTGAAGTCACTTTGAGGTCCTTATAAAATAGAAACCACACATAAATGACCCCATTTTAGAAGCTACACCCCTCACATTACTCAAAACTAGTTATACAAACTATGTTAACCCGTTAGGTGTTCCACAATAATTAAAGGAAAATGGAGGTGAAATTTACAATTTTAATTTTTTGTACAGATTTTTAATTTTAATCCAATTTTTCCTATAACATAGCGAGGGTTAGCAGCGAAACAAACCTTAATATTTATTACCCTGATCCTGCAGTTTACAAACCCCATTTATGTTCGTAAACAGCTGTAAGGGTGCATGGCAGTTCTCCGAAGGAAAGGAGCAACATATGGTTTTTGGAGAGCAGATTTTGAATGGTTTTTGGGTATAGTGTCATATTTAAAGGCACACTAGGGTACCCCTACAGAAGAAACCCCCCAAAAGTGACTCCATTTTGGAAACTGCACCCCTTAAAGAATTTATTGAGGGGTTTACTGACCACTTTTACCTCAAAAGTGTCTCATAATATTTAGAAACACATAGCTATGAAAATGAAAAATTATATTTTTTACAAGAAAAAGTGACTTAAGCCCACATTTTTCACTTTAACAAGGGATAACAGAAATAAATGCACCCCATAATGTGTTACCCATTTTCTCCTGAATACGGCAACACCCCATACGTGGTCGTAAACAGCTGTATGAGCAGATGGCAGAATACAAAAGGAAAGGAGCGACATCTGTATTTTCTAACATGGATATTGATGACATACATTTTAAGGGCCATAACGTTTTTTTTTTTTGTTGACTGTGCTGTGTGGGGGCTCATTTTTTGAAGGATGGGCTGTAATTTTTAATGGTACCATTTTTGAGTACATATGACTTTTTGATCACTTTTTATTTAATTTTTTATGAGGTGAAATGGGCTAATATTGCAATTCTGCCAGTGCTTTTTTAAATTTTTTTATGGGGTTCTTCATGTGGTATATTTGATAAGATAATTTTATTCTGTGGGTTTATACAGTTATAGAGATACCAAATTTGTAATTTTTTTTCATGTTGTACCACTTTTGTATCATAAAATCTCTTGTTGTTAAACATTTTTTTTGTTTCCATCAGCAAAATCTGTCAACATAGTTGTATGAGGGTTTATTTTTTTGCATGATGGGCTGTAGTTTTTATTAGTATCATTTTTGGGATGCATTTGACTTTTTGATCACTTTTATTCAATTTTTTTCAGGAGGTAAGGCAAAAAAACCAGCAATTCCTCCATTGTTTTTTTTTTTAGGTAAAACGTTCACCACGCAGGATAAGTAGCAGGATCATTATATAGATCAGGTCATTACGGACCTGAAAAATAGATTTTTAATCTATTATAAAAGAGCGGATAGGGGAAGGGCCAATTCATTTTATTTTTAATTCACAATTTTATTTATTTATTTTATATTGATTTTTTACTTTTTAATTTTATTTTTGTACTTTTTTTTGCAAAATTTTTTTTTTAAAATTATTTTTTTTTTAAAATTAATAAATAAATTTTATTTATTTATTTTATATTGATTTTTTACTTTTTAATTTTATTTTTGTACTTTTTTTTTTGCAAAATTTTTTTTTTAAAATTAAGTCCCACTTGGATCTCGTGTTGATGCCAGTTCTATACTTTGCAATGCAAAGTATTATACTATCAGTTTTACACTGATAGATGGCAAGATGTCCGGTTGCCATGGCAACCATAGGGCCACTGCCACTGGAGTGCAGCAGCCTGACGGTTAACTCTATTAACCCCTTAGATGCCGCGGACTGCGATGGGGCACAAATGCCGCAGGGAGAAAAGATTGGGGGCACAGATGGGGCACACATAGCGCCCACATAACGGAGGCACGCGCAAATATTACCTGATTCAGGCTGTGATCTGCATAATGCAGATCACAGCCTGAAACCGGGACTTGTACACTGGCGTGATCCGATTGGTTAGTCTTCACAGACTGACCAATCGCATCGATCGCCGGCAAGGGACCACTCTGATTGGTCCCTTGCTGGCATTTCTGGACTGTACACTGTCCCTGACAGTGGCAGTGCAGGGGCAGAAGCTTTAATCCAAGAGCTTTGCAGCATACATAGTGGGGCATTTTTTTTTTTTACAATCAGATGGCATTGGGGACACAGGGTGGCATTATTATTCAGGGGCACAGTGTGTGGAGCAATTTTAATCAGGGGGCACAGTGTGTTGAGCTGTTTTATTCAGAATACATAGTGTGTATGGAGCTGCTTTATTCAGGGGCTTAGTGTATGGAGCTACAGGGAGCACAGTATGAGGATCTATTATATTCCGACCATGAGATTAGGTGTTTTTATATTCTACTCTTATTTATTCTTTTGTTGATTGTCTTGTATTAATGCTATATTTATGTTAGAGGGTGGCAGTGGGGTAAGACAAAATAAGTTAAAATGTTGTGGTGTGGGTTGTTCCACCATTTTTCCACCCCTCAGGTTATAATCTTGGATCTGATCCTACTTCCAAGTGCAGAAGCATATGTAATAGCCAAATGTCGAATTTGTTTATTTTGCTCAGTTTATAGAATATACTCGACTAGAGCTGCATTTTAGGTAGTAGATAGAGATGAGCGAACGTGCTCGAAACGAGCACTGTACCGCTTGGCTCCCCTGCGCTCGCATGGGCACAGGCAGCCGCTTCCGTCCTCCTGAGGAGGACGGAAGCGGCTGCCTGCGCCCATGCGAGCGCAGGGGAGCCGAGCGGTACAGTGCTCGTTCCGAGCACATTCACTCATCTCTAGTAGTAGATAAACCATCTTTTAGTGATGTTTCATTAAGAAAAGATATTATTTAACTTACCTTATATGGGTCGACAAGATCATGATACTCTTTTGATGTATATGTCTCGGTCTGCAGTTTGTCATACCGGGGACAGTTTTTTAGTGGCATGGAAAGGAGCTGAAATATAACAAAAGCATGGAAATGATAGCTATCTGCTTAATCCTAAATCTGTTAGCATATCTGAATAATTTATGGAGGTGGATAGAAAAAGCGCCCTGAAAAATCCTTTTACTCTAAGACAAGCAGTTATAACTGTGCAAGGAGTAGTTGAAATTCCAAACTTTTCATTGACCCCTTCAACCCCGGGCCTGTTTTCACCTTCCTGCCCAGGCCATTTTTTGCAAATCACTTTATGTGGTAATAACTTTGGAACGCTTTTACTTATCCAAGTCATTCTGAGATTGTTTTCTCGTCACATATCGTGCTTCACAACAGTAGTAAATTTGCGGCAAAATATTTCATTTTTATTTATAAAAAAAATACCAAATTTACCAAAAATTTGGAAAAATTAGCAAATTTCAATTTCTCTAATTTCAAAATACATAGTAATACCTCCAAAAATAGTTATTATTTTACATTCCCCATATGTCTACTTTATGTTGGCATCATTTTATAAATGTCATTATACTTTTTTTAGGACGTTAGAAGTCTTAGAAATTTAGAAGCCATTTTTCAAATTTTCAACAAAATTTCCAAAACCATTTTTTTAAGCAGCAATTCAGATAAAGTGATTTTGAGGGGCTTACGTAATGGAAACCACCCATAAATGACCCCATTTTAGAAACTACACCCCTCAAATTATAAAAAACTGCTGTTACAAACTTTGTTAACCCTTGAGGTGATCCACAAGAATAATGGAAAATGGAGGTGAAATTTCAAAATTTCACTTTTTTTGGTAGATTATTCATGTTAATAATTTTTTTCTTGCAACACAGCAAGGGTTAACAGCAAACTAAACCTCAATATACATTACTCTGATTCTGCAGTTTACAGAAATACCCCATATGTGGTGGTAAACATCTCTATGGCTTTGTGGCAGTGGTCAGAAGGAAAGGAGCGCCATACGTATTTTGGAGGCAGATTTTGCTAGAATGTTTTTAGGCACCATTTTGTAATTGAGAGACCCCGACGTACTGAATACGGCAACATGTGGTGGTAAAAAGCTGTGAGGGCACATGGCAGGACTCAAAAGAACAAAAGGAGCGCCATTTAGATTTTGTAGCACAGATTTTGATGGATTGTTTGCAGGTGCCATTGATTTTTATTTTTTTGAGTTATTGTCTTATGTGGGGGCTCATTTTTTGCGGGATGAGGTGATGTTTTCATTGGTACCATTTTGGGGTACATGAGACTTTTTGATCGCTTGGTATTACACTTTTTGTGAGTCAAGGTGAAAAAATAGCTGTTTTTGCATAGTATTTTAACATTTTTTTTTACAGCATTCACCTGAGGGGGCAAATCATGTGATATTTTTGTAGAGCAGGTTGTTACGGACGTGGAGATACCCAATAGGTCTACCATTTTTATTTTTGGAAAGTTTTACACATTACATGCATTTTTGAACAGAATAAAATCTTTTTTATGTTGGTATTTTCTGAGAGCCATATTTTTTTTATTTTTTGGGCGATTGTCTCAGGTAGGGTCTAAATTTAGTCAGGACAAGATGCCGGTTTGATTGGTACCATTTTGGGGTAAATACGCCTTTTTGATTGCCTGCTATTACACTTTTTGTAAGGGAAGGTGACCAAAAAATGGCTGTTTTGGCACTTTTTTTTTTTTTTTACTGCGTTCACCTGGCAGGGTGAATCATGTGATATTTTTATAGAGCCAGTCGATACGGACGCGGCGATACCTAATATGTCTATTTTTATTTTTTTTCCCTATTTTTTACAATTTTTTTTTTATATTATTTTGTGAAAAGGACGCTTTTTTTGGAACTTGAAACTTTTTTTTGTAAAACTTTCTTTTTTTCACTTTCTTTTTTTACACTTTTTTAACTTTTGGGGGTCTGATTCCCTTTACAATGCATTACAATACTTCTGTATTGTAATGCATTGGCTGTAAGTGTATTACTCAATGTCTAATGATGCCTAATTCATTTCTATGGGAAGAATCGCTTCCATAGACTTGTATGGAAGCAATTCTTCCCGTAGAAATGAATGGGGTGGTAAGGTGTAATTACACCTACTCACCAATACCCCCGTTACGGCCAGCATGTAAACAGTGAAGAGGAGGCAGCGCTGATACGGCGCATGCCTCCTCTTCAAACAGCTGATCGGTGGGGGTGCCAGGTGTCAGACCCCCGCCGATCTGATATTGATGACCTATCCTGAGGATAGGTCATCAATATACAGTCATGGCCAAAAGTTTTGAGAATGATACAAATATAAATTTTTACAAAGTCTACTGCTTCAGTTTTTATAATGGCAATTTGCATATACTCCACAATGTTATAAAGAGTGATCAGCTTAACAGCAATTACTTGCAAAGTCAATATTTGCCTTGAAAATGAACTTTATCCCCCAAAACACATTTCAACATCATTGCAGCCCTGCCTTAAAAGGACCAGCTAACATCGTTTCAGTGATTGCTCCATTAACACAGGTGTGGGTGTTGATGAGGACAGGGCTGGAGATCAATCTGTCATGATTAAATAAGAATGACACCACTGGACACTTTAAAAGGAGGCTGGTGCTTGGCATCATTGTTTCTCTTCTGTTAACCATGGTTATCTCTAAAGAAACACGTGCAGTCATCATTGCACTGCACAAAAATGGCCTAACAGGGAAGAGTATCGCAGCTAGAAAGATTGCACCTCAGTCAACAATCTATCGCATCATCAAGAACTTCAAGGAGAGAGGTTCCATTGTTGCCAAAAAGGCTCCAGGGCGCCCAAGAAAGACCAGCAAGCGCCAGGACCGTCTCTTAAAAGTGTTTCAGCTGCGGGATCGGGCTACCAGCAGTGCAGAGCTTGCTCAGGAATGGCAGCAGGCAGGTGTGAGTGCATCTGCACGCACTGTGAGGCAGAGACTCTTGGAGCAAGGCCTGGTCTCAAGGAGGGCAGCAAAAAAGCCACTTCTCTCCAGAAAAAACATCAGGGACAGACTGATATTCTGCAAAAGGTACAGGGAGTGGACTGCTGAGGACTGGGGTAAAGTCATTTTCTCTGATGAATCCCCTTTTCAATTGTTTGGGACATCTGGAAAACAGCTTATTCGGAGAAGACGAGGTGAGCGCTACCACCAGTCTTGTCTCATGCCAACTGTAAAGCATCCTGAAACCATTCATGTGTGGGGTTGCTTCTCAGCCAAGGGAATCGGCTCTCTCACAGTCTTGCCTAAAAACACAGCCATGAATAACGAATGGTACCAGAATGTCCTCCGAGAGCAACTTCTCCCAACCGTCCAAGAGCAGTTTGGCGATCAACAATGCCTTTTCCAGCATGATGGAGCACCTTGCCATAAAGCAAAGGTGATAACTAAATGGCTCAGGGAACAAAACATAGAGATTTTGGGTCCATGGCCTGGAAACTCCCCAGATCTTAATCCCATTGAGAACTTGTGGTCAATCATCAAGAGACGGGTGGACAAACAAAAACCTACAAATTCTGACAAAATGCAAGCATTGATTGTGCAAGAATGGATTGCTATCAGTCAGGATTTGGTCCAGAAGTTGATTGAGAGCATGCCAGGGAGAATTGCAGAGGTCCTGAAGAAGAAGGGTCAACACTGCAAATATTGACTTGCTGCATTAACTAATTCTAACTGTCAATATAAGCTCTTTGTTACTCATAATATGATTGCAATTATATTTCTGTATGTGATAAAAACATCTGACAAACACACATAAAAACCAGAGGGCAGCAGATCATGTGAAAATATAATATTTGTGTCATTCTCAAAACTTTTGGCCATGACTGTATATAACTCGGAAAACCCCTTTAATAAATGGGATGCATTACTCCAGTGCACTTCTTATTAAGAATGGTGTATGAAATAACAATCATATTAAAAATTCCAAATTACTACTTTAATATGGTTCTTTTTGTGAACATTTTATATATGCTTCTATGTTAATCTCTTAGATAAAAAAAATCTTATAATCTGGTACCTATTATATCCCATTGATGCCAAACTATGATAAAGCCATTTACTGTGATTTTCTAAATGTTCTATATACACTCCTTTACAAAGGAGTTCTTAAAACTCACATTGTCCTCTGAGAGTGGCATTGTATGGACCGGAATTGGTTGCCATGTAATATTCTTGTTCCAGATTTGCCGGCCAACTGGTGGATATAAGCCTGCAAGGTTTGCTTGGGCACTCATTAATGTACGATCCACATCTGTGCTTCTCACATGAACCTAAAAGCAGAAAAAAAGCATGTCAGAATATACCCTTTTACTAGACATTCATGAAGATAGGTTTGGGGCTGTGGCAGCCTGAAGCACTGGTCCCAGCCAGTAAGGAAATTAAGTAAATAAAGCAGAAGAATACTTTAGTCACATTCAATCTATTCTTAGATGATGGTGGTTTGTTTTTCAAAATAAAAATTTTATAAGATTCGGGATATACTGCAAAAGTACTCAATCTGGTTCTGACCCATTTCCTACAACTCTGCTTTCGTGTTGTCTGTGTGTCTTGTTCGTCATGCACTTATACTAGTGTAGGGACCTTCGTCCAGTTGCGGTTCTTCCATTTAGGGCTTACACTGCAAGTAGGTAGGGGAAACAGCTGAGTTCTAGTTCAGGGACCTACTGTCATCGTTTGTCCCTACCGTCCACCGGCCGTGGAGCGATAAAAACTAAACCCAGTGGTGGGGATCAGATATGTATAATCATCACAGCAGGTCAGCCTCTCTGTAAGTTCTGCAAAAGTGTTGTATAACCCCTTTAACTGACTGATGGATATGAAAAGCACATGGTTATATTGAGAAACACAGATATATTTACCTCATGCCTACTGTAGGTCTCATTCAGAAATTCAGAATATCTCTTTCTCAGATACTTCCCCAGCTCATAGTGTTGCTCAATGCCAATCTGTTAATTGAGAGGAACAACTAGTGATGAAAAAAGTTGGCAGGATTCATATTTACATTATCACAATTTTAAGATGTATGTATAGCGTTGGAAAACCAGGTTGTAATGTATAGGGAAGGTCACACACTGCCATTTTTGTGGAGTCCATTACCAATGCTTCCCACTGTGCTCATGAAAAGAAACAATTACAGTACATAAACATGCTTGGTCCACATAGTTGTAATTATAGCTTTTGTTTCCATTTTTGGCTATTAGTTTACATTGACCTTCCAAAAATTTAATAAAAATCAATTAATAATTTGTATATTCCCTGCAATGATGCCAGTAAAAACTGTAACTTGTCCACAAAAAACAAATCCTATTAAATTGACGTTGATGAAAATGAAAAGTTATGGCTCATGGAATGTGGGGACGCAAGACTGAAAGAACTCAATCCATCCTAAAGGCATGAAAAAGTCTGAGTTTTTCAAGGGGTTGTCAGACTTAAACATAAAATTAAGCAAAGAAAGGGGTGTGTGTAAACAAATTATTTAGAAAAGTTACTCACCTTATGAAATTCTTTCCTTTCCAGTGCTGCTGCTCCTGTCCTGTCCTGAACACATGACTGCTGAGGTCAGTGATTGACTGCAGTGGTCATATGAGACGGAACAGCACTTCATCACTTCTGGTTCAGTGTGCACTGGAAATGGCAGGGATGGGGGACTCTTACTTTTTTACATACTCCACTACTGTTGCTTAGTTTTAATGTATTTGGTCACATAAACCCTTTAAAGACACAGACCATTACTCTATATTTTTTATATCAACATACCCATCCTAGGGCTTGTTTTTTGAAGGATGTGTTGTATTTTACAATGGCATAACTTGGGGCAATTTTTATTTACTTATCTGGCGTCTTTTATTCATTTTATTTATGGGAGAAAAAAAACAACAATTTTGATAATATTTTGTGTGTTTTAAATTTTGCACTGTTTATTCAGCATAAATAATGTAGGTTAATAATATAGTCTCTAGGTCAGTTCAATTATGGTGATGCCAATCTTGTTTTAGTCAGCCTAATGATGACAGGCGATGAGGCCTTTATTAGGCCCATCTCTGCCAACCGATTGACATTCCGAAATTGCATTGCAAAGTGCTGATGATTGTTACCATGCCTCTGTTAAACCCTCTAGATGCCTCAGTTGTTTTTTACCACAGCATCTAAAGAGTTAAACTGCTGGATACAGTATAAGATCAGTTACTGAAAATTTTACGCAGTACCTAGGACCAGAGAAGGGGTAATATGCATTGTCAATATACAGGTATACAGAATAAAAGCAGATGCTGAAAAGCATAAAGGACAAGAGAAATGGTATTGTGTAGTGTCTATATAAACAAGATACGCACATATACTAATTTCACCGTGCCTACAGGAGTATGAGAAGTGGTATGGTACAGTATCCAAGTACACAGAATAAGAGCACAACTTGAGAAATACATCCAGCATACAGAACAATAGTAATCAAAATAATTCTATGCATTATACATATGTACAGAATAAAATATAATACTGATAAATACATCCAGCATAGAGGGGCATAGCTAAAGGCTCATGGTCCCTGATGAAGGAGTTCAGCTTGGGCTCACCTTGCCTTAGTGCTTTGTGACAAGGGGCAGACGTGCACCTAGTCGTTCTGCTGCCTGAGGCAAAAATTGAAATGGCACCACCAATGCCAAATCTCAACTTAACCACTTTCCTCCAGCCCTTTTGTTAAAGACATATAAAACATACAGGATAATACAGCACCACATGCCCCTTAAATGCAGTTATGTCTCCTCTGATATAGATATTTTCTTTACTCATCTTCTTCATTCAGACCAGACCACCATGATGATTTATTTTAACCATGTCATGTCTCTGCAGATTTTGACAGGCAGAAATTTTAGTTTCCTACTTTTCCATCATCCTCCCACCTTCTCAACTCCCCATCCTGCCACCTCCAATACCGTGCCCACTGTGCTCCCCAATACTGTACTTTAGAAACACTAGTACCACACAGATAGTGCCCTCTTCAATAATTATTGCCACACAGTGCCCTAAAAAATAACTGTGTCCAGCAAATAGTGTCACTGATGCTCATAGTGTTGTAAACATAATGTCCCCCCAAAATAATTGTGCCAAGAGGTGCTCCCACCCCCACAGTAAGTAATAGTGCTTCCCAAAGTCTTACTAGTTGTAATAATTACCTCCCAATGAGCCCATACAAGTAAGCATGTTCCCCATAGTCTGCCAGTAGTAAGAATTCTCTGTATAATGTGTGCCAGTACAAAAATACCCCTTATAATATTTGCAGGTACAAAAATACCCACTTACAGTATAATGTGGGCTAGAACATAAATATCCCTTTATAATATATTCCAGTACAAAAAATACCCCCTTATAATGTGTTCCAATACAAAAAAAGCATTAAAGGGGTTGTCCGAGTTATGACAAAAAATATATAGCACTGTAAATCTGATGGGCAGCAATATATAACTAAGTTAAGCAAGTTTTAGGCAAAAAAAAAATCCATATTTCCTAATTTCACTGGTTCTCTTCTGGTCTTTGTTTACATGCAATAACAACAATCTCAGCCCCTCCCCCTTCTTCCCCCCTCTCTGCAAAGGGAATGAATACAAGTGCTGAGTGACATGTCTGCCTGCTGGAATACTCAGCAGCATGTTGTATGTGTAGGACTACAAGTCCCAGCTGTACAATGACACTGCTAATACATACAGGAATTTCTCCCTACCTGTTCTTGTACAATACAATTCCTCTACAGCTCTTGTGCCCAGCATTTGTCTCCTGTCACTGCTGCAGCTACTGCTTGTTGTAAAGCCTTGAGCCCTCAGTGTGTTCTGGCTGAAGGGGTTAATGTTTTATCTGAAGGAAACCAGGGAGAGAGCAGATAGCAGCCCGGCAAAGAAAGGGGGCGTGGCCAATGACCTCTCGTGTACAGACTGTTATCTGAACTCTGAGGCTTGTGAACGAAACATCACAGAGCAGAGAGATAAGGTGACATCACAGGTCATGTGACCCTCAGTCAACTCTGAGAAACCAGCAGCTTTAGAAACACAAAGTATATGGGAAAGTTGTTATACCTGACAAGTTAGAAACATATAAAGAACAAAAAAAATAACTCGGACAATCCCTTTAAATGTGCCAGTGCAAAAAATACCCCCTTATAATGAGCACTAGTATAAAAATACCCCCTTATAATGTGTGCCAGTACAAAAAATACCCCATAATAATGTGCATCAGTACATAAATTACCCCCTTACCTTTCAGATCAGACCCCCGTATCAGATCAGACCTCCATATAACACCTGAGATCAGACCCCCTTATCAAACGTTAAATCAGACCACCATATCAGACCTGACATCAGACCACCATATCAAACCTAAAATCAGACTCCCATATCAGACCTCATATGAGACTTCAGATCAGACCCCCCATATCAGACCTAAGATCAGACCCCCATATCAGATCCTCAAGTCAGACCCCTATATCAGACCCTCAGATCCTCAAACTGTGCAGTATACATATGTACAGTATACAATCATTGCATATACTAAGTAATTATACCCAGCATGCAGGACAAGAGAAGTTGCACTGTGTAATGCCCATATACACAGAATAAAACAGAACACTGAGAATTACACCAAGCATACAGACGAGAAGTGGTACTGTGCAATGTCCATGTATATGCTCAATAAGAGAAGATACTGCGAATTACACACAACATACAGGACAAGAGAAGTGGTGCTGTGAAGTGTCCACATAGGTACAGAATAGGGGTAGATGCTAAGCAGTTACACCCAGCATATAGGAACAGAGAAGTGCTAGTGTGCAGCACCCATCCAGTCACTGCCAGCCATAGCAGTGAGGACTGACATTGTGATTTGTGTGAACAACTGTTGTTGCCACTCCTATCCTCTGCCCTGCTTTGCCTGGGCTGTGGCACATCCATATAAGCAAAATAATTGAAGGTAGAGAATTACATCCATCCATGTATATACATAATAAGATGAGATACTGGGAATTACACTAAGCATACAGGGCAAGAGAAGTGGTACAGTGTCCACCTATGTACAGAATAAGAGTAGATACTAAGCTGTTACTCCTAGCATACAGGACAAGAGAAGTGGTAATGTGCAGGACCCATATATACAGAATAAGGCCAGATACTGATAATTACGTCCAGCATGCAAAACTGTAGAAATGATACCATGCAGTACTGTATTTTTCGCCCTATAAGACGCACCTAGGTTTACAGGAGGACAATAAGATATAAATATTTTTTTATCAGACCTCAGCTCACAGCCCCAATCAGACCTCCAATGTTAATAAGACCCCAATAAGATCTCATATAAGATCCCCATGTCTCTCATATCAGCCCCCATGCCTCCAATATCAGCCCCCATGCCTCCAATATCAGCCCCCATGCCTCCAATATCAGCCCCCATGCCTCCAATATCAGCCCCCATGCCTCTCATATCAGCCCCCAATGTTGCCCCTTACAGCCCCCAATGTTGCCTCTTTCAGCCCCCAATGTGAGCCCCCACTGCCTCTATCAGCCCCCAGCCACAGAGAATATAAAAAAAACAAAAAACTTACCTCTCCTGCTTCAGGCCGCCGCCGCTCCTCTCCGCCCGCGCTCTGCTCCCTACTGCTGTAGGCTGTGCTGTGAACTGGCGCTCATAGCGTGAGGACCAGGAAGCGCTAAATACAGATCCTTCATCGCTTCCTGGTCCTCGGGTGCTAATGAGCGCTTCCATAATGGAAGCGCTCATTAGCATTCGCCCCATAAGACACATAGACATTTTTCCTCCACTTTTGCAGTATATGAGCAGATACTAGACATTACACCAATTATACAGGACAAGAGAAGTGGTACTGTGCTCTCCTTTCTACATCTAAGGTGTTTTGAGTGTACAGTTTAGACTAGTTTAACACTAGCGCTTGTTTATCTCTCTGTAGATCTCTCTGGAGCTACAGCGTTGCTGTCTGTCCCCATTAAAGGGGTATTCCGGTTACCATAAATATAACTTATGTTTTAGACTAATGTATCATCAATAATTACCTAATATTATGTCAGTTTCACATATTTACCATTTAGTAGTTATAAAGTAGTTCCTTCCTTACTACCCACTGTGTTTCCTCATGAGTTACCATGGCACCGACCTGTAGTTCGGAGCCGTTGTCAGGTCAGGCATGCTCAGTGTGTGGCTATCAGTTCTGTAGCTAAATGTCAGTGTGCTGCTGATTACTGAGAAGAGGGGGCGTGTCTGTACTGGAATGTCAGGCAGCCAATCGATAAACATCAACGCTCATGAACAAGCACAAGCTAACAGCAGGAGAGCTAGGCATTGTGGGATTGTAGTTTTGTGAGGGAAGATCAGGAGCCATGACACTCTCAGTGTGTTGCAGGATCACAGGAGCTAGACAAATGGATTGCAGGGTAAATTGAAGCTTTGACCATATGTATAGGTATGGGTTCTTGTTTGGTCACAGCTTGCAGCCTTAATGCAGTTTTTCAAAAATTAAATTACTTTACCGGAATACCCCTTTAACTAATTGACCGGTGGAGATCCGGCTACAACCTGGCAAATACTGTATGCATAGAATTGGATGAACGAAAACCGATGCGTGTAAAAGCATAGATTTTTTTTCTGCTGGGCACTTCAGATGGCAGACACAGATTTCTGTCTTTATGCTAGAAAACTGGCATAAATGAAGATAAATGTGCCTGGCCTACTCGCCCTGACCCCTTTTCAGAAAGTCTAGGGCAGAGTAGAAATACAACTTGCGACAAAATTTTGTTACAATAGCATTTAAAAAGTTGCAAACATGGCATAGGGGGAATGATAATGTTTTAATAAATATATTTATAAATATATATTAATATATGTATTTACTTATTTATTTTTCGACCTAGCATACCTCAGTCAGCTGTCCAAACCCATCAGGCCAAGAGTCTTCTTGATATTTGTCCTTAGGATATGTCATAGTAGGACTTCTATCACCATGACGAAATACCTGTGAAATAACACAATTATTAACAAAATATACATACATGTGTAATGATAATGTATTTACTTGAAATGTTAATTTCCTGTAGCCCGTAGGCAGTCGCAAATTGGGTTAAATCTCCCTATGTACAACTAGACAGAGACAGGTTAAAAAGCAGTAATAATCAATTAACCAATCAATCACTATGGACCCCATAAAGCTGAACAGGGATAAAGAGCCAGTGTATTTTATAGAACAATATTACATTTATTAAAGGGAGTGAAATTAAAAGGAATGCCATTCCTTCTTCCTATGACTTAGATCCTAGATCTTTATGGTCCCTTGCAGGACAAATCCGCTAGTTCTATGATACGCCTTGTAGAGGAGATGACAACTATTGAAAATTATGAAGCTGTGAAAAGAATCATCCAATGTTTTAAACTGAAGTTTAGTCAGTGCAGCTAACACTTTAGACAACTCTAGGAGGGTGCATATCAATCAAATGCTGAACTGAGATTCTTTAAGGCTCTGAAGGAAAAATCTGACAAGTTAGTAGTTAGAAACCCTGCTTCCTAATTGTGCCTTGATGATGCTGAATTGCACCATGAGTGTTTTTTAATACATTGTACAAAAATTTGATAGGCCTTCAGGCAGCTAACAGCGTTATTAGCCTCAGTAGAAATCCTAGGTATAACAGGTTGTCCTTGCCAGCTTTCACACCGTGAGATGCAATTTGTGTGGATTAAAAATTCATCCCTTCTGAAAGAGAAGGTCTGAAATTCCTGTCAAACTCCAATAACTATCCTTCGAGGAATGGGAACCAGGTCATGCAAGGCCTTCATGGAACAATGACCATGACTTCTGTCTGATTCTCGTGAACAAAGTTGGATATCTTATTTTTTCCTCTCTGTCACTATAGCATCCAGAGTTGGTTTACCCCACTTCTGACAGGAGATTGTAGATTTAAGACTCCACTCCTCTGGATAAACCTCCTTGTAGCTTGTTTATTAATATAAACCATTTGGTAAACTGGTGGTTGCAAGGGTAAGGTTGGAAATAAGCAAGGGCCATTCTGACTTCCCTGACATCTTTCAGATTGTGGTACATTTTCTGGACCCAGAATCTGTCTACTTGCACAGTGGAGTCACAGGTGGAGTCATCTGTAGTAATCTGTAGCCACGTCGGAAATGCTAGGGTTTTAGCCACCTCTTCAGCTCTTGGTGAGTTGATGGATACATCAAAAATCAAAAAGCTCCTTATCTAGCATCTGTTCCAAGGAGTGCATATTGTCTTGGAGCAAGTTTACATAAGATATGGCCCATAGTATTAAATTCTATGATGAAGATAGGAGTAAAACTCTGGTAACAGATGAAATGCAGAAGGGCAGGCAAGTGAATTGCAGAAAAAGAATCTTAGTCTATGTGTGCCATGACCATGGGAAATTTCATGTGGCTGGTTAATATGGGGAAGTGTGTGTAGATATTTGTGATATATATATATATATATATATATTGACTAGAAAAGTGTTTTCCTCCAAAATACCATAACATTGAAAAATCCTCATTTTGAATTTTCTGTTTACCAGGAACCTTT
The DNA here is from genome assembly GCA_900303285.1 of Rhinella marina. NCBI lineage: Eukaryota > Metazoa > Chordata > Amphibia > Anura > Bufonidae > Rhinella > Rhinella marina. The sequence continues at coordinate 20,460 of ONZH01029663.1, read as the reverse complement.
CTCTGAAGATGGTACTTATTATACTGTCTTTTCAAAAAAAATCATTGGAGGAGATGAAAAACAACAACTGGATTCTTGTTTGTTGTTTGAGCTGGGGAAATGGGCATCTGAAAGGAATTTTCTGAACCTGGATGCATTGAATTAACTCCTTGATGAAACTCAAATGTGTGACCTGAACCATACAGACAAACTGTTTTTCAGTCTGGCCCTGTGCACATCCACAGGTCTGGTGCCAAAGAACTGAAGAATTCTGGTTAGGCCTGAGGTTTGAAGATTTCATTTTTTTCCCATCCTTCCCCCTCCTAAAATAAATAAAAAAAAATAGGGATTCAGATTTTCTGTACTTGGGGTGCAATCAATGAGCCTGGATGAAACAGTAGGTTACAGAAATGGCACTGTACTGTTTGATCGCAATAGCATTTCTACCAAGAATTCAAAGGAAATGTTTTTATGATCATAAAAGTGTCACAGAGAAACTGATGCAAACTTTAGTAACAGAAGGTTCTGTAGGATGTCTCCACTTCACACCCCTCTTATGACAATTTTAATTCATTAAGCACAGCACCTTATGAATCAAAGCATTGGTCTCCCTTCCAGACCAGAACCCAGCTGAACTCTGTTTAGTTTTACCACATTAGGCAGGGCTGGACCTGATCAGGATTGAGAGGCTGCAAAAACAGACGTAAGTTGTCTTAAAACCAAGACAAAATATTACCTGGTTTCATTTTTCAGAGTATAAAGTTTATGTGATGAACAGGTGGTGCTACGATCACAAGCAAAGCCCTCTACTAAAAGGCTACTGGAATTTTCTGCAGTGTCTGGATTTTTTAGACTTCCTCCTGAAATGTCAATAATAGACATCTACAGTAATAAGAAAACATACTTAGTATGAGAACTCTGGAGGTGACCACAATATAGCCAGAACAGAGATATCTTCCAAAGAACGGCAGCCGTAGAGTGCTAGGTAGCATACCGCAGAGTGATAGCGACAGAGTAAACATAAGCTGTGATAAATGCACTGACAATGTCTGCTTTAGGGCTCATGCACACGAAAGCGGTCCACAATGCATGGGCACTGACTGTTGGGCTGCCGCATTCGGATCGCGGACCTATTCACTTGAAATGGGGTCCGCGATCCAACGGTCCGCACTGCAAAAAAGTAGTGCATGCACTACTTTTTTGCGGTGCGGAGGCACGGCCAAAAACACCACAGAAGCACACCGTAGTGCTTCCGTGGTGTTCCGATCCGTGCCTTCGTTCCGCATCTCCGTGATTGTGGACCCATTGAAGTGAGCATGAGCCCTTACTTATGTTGTACCTAGGGAGCTTTAAATAGAATGTGCAGGCAATACAGAGTGATGACCTATCCTTCATGCAAGTGCTGTTTCTTCTTCATTACAATCCCTGTGTTCTCAGAAGTCTTGGCAGTGCAGAGTAATTACAAGCACTTGCTCCACTCATTTGATTACGCTGCACCGCCACTGCAAGATGACGCACAGTATATATATATATATATATATATATATATATATATATATATATACACTCACCGGCCACTTTATTAGGTAGACCATGCTAGTAACGGGTTGGACCCCCTTTTGCCTTCAGAACTGCCTCAATTCTTCGTGGCATAGATTCAACAAGGTGCTGGAAGCATTCCTCAGAGATTTTGGTCCATATTGACATGATGGCATCACACAGTTGCCGCAGATTTGTCGGCTGCACCTCCATGATGCGAATCTCCCGTTCCACCACATCCCAAAGATGCTCTATTGGATTGAGATCTGGTGACTGTGGAGGCCATTGAGTACAGTGAACTCATTGTCATGTTCAAGAAACCAGTCTGAGATGATTCCAGCTTTATGACATGGCGCATTATCCTGTTGAAAGTAGCCATCAGATGTTGGGTACATTGTGGTCATAAAGGATGGACATGGTCAGCAACAATACTCAGGTAGGCTGTGGCGTTGCAACGATGCTCAATTTGGTACCAAGGGGCCCAAAGAGTGCCAAGAAAATATTCCCCACACCATGACACCACCACCACCAGCTTGAACCGTTGATACAAGGCAGGATGGATCCATGCTTTCATGTTGTTGACGCCAAATTCGGACCCTACCATCCGAATGTCGCAGCAGAAATCGAGACTCATCAGACCAGGCAACGTTTTTCCGATCTTCTACTGTCCAATTTCGATGAGCTTGTGCAAATTGTAGCCTCAGTTTCCTGTTCTTAGCTGAAAGGAGTGGCACCCGGTGTGGTCTTCTGCTGCTGTAGCCCATCTGCCTCAAAGTTCGACGTACTGTGCGTTCAGAGATGCTCTTCTGCCTACCTTGGTTGTAACGGGTGGCAATTTGAGTCACTGTTGCCTTTCTATCAGCTCGAACCAGTCTGCCCATTCTCCTCTGACCTCTGGCATCAACAAGGCATTTCCGCCCACAGAACTGCCGCTCACTGGATGTTTTTTCTTTTTCGGACCATTCTCTGTAAACCCTAGAGATGGTTGTGCGTGAAAATCCCAGTAGATCAGCAGTTTCTGAAATACTCAGACCAGCCCTTCTGGCACCAACAACCATGCCACGTTCAAAGGCACTCAAATCACCTTTCTTCCCCATACTGATGCTCGGTTTGAACTGCAGGAGATTGTCTTGACCATGTCTACATGCCTAAATGCACTGAGTTGCCGTCATGTGATTGGCTGATTAGAAATTAAGTGTTAACGAGCAGCTGGACAGGTGTACCTAATAAAGTGGCCGGTGAGTGTATATATATATATTTACTATGTATATTGTAGTGAGAGTATACAGCTATTTTTGATAGTTACTAGTTACTATGTTAATAGGTGTTTACCCCATATGAAACATAACTGTAGGAACAATAATTAGAATGTTGTCATCATCTACAGTTGAATATTCTACAAAGGATTAGCAAGTCATCCACCCTACCTTGTTATTTGCTGATGGCAGCATAGCTCAGGGGTCAGTTATCAAACTGGTGTAAAGTAGAACTGGCTTAGTTGCCCAATAGAATTAGTTGCCCATAGAAACCAATCAGATTCCATCTTTCATTTTTGACAGCTCCCTTGGAAAATGAATGGTGGAATCTTATTGGTTGCTATGGGCAACTAAGCCAGTTGTACTTTACACCAGTTAGATAAATGACCCCATTTGTGTCTCACACGCCTGTCTCATACAGTAATAACATGTAGCAAATGAGACCTCAGCCATTCTGAAGAACAATTGTATCCCTGCCCTGATTATGCACATTCATGGCAGCATAGCTCAGGGGTCATTTATCAAACTGGTGTAAAGTAGAACTGGCTTAGTTGCCCATAGCAACCAATCAGATTCCATCTTTCATTTTTTGACAGCTCCCTTGGAAAATGAATTGTGGAATCTGATTGGTTGCTATGGGCAACTAAGCCAGTTGTACTTTACACCAGTTAGATAAATGACCCCATTTGTGTCTCACACGCCTGTCTCATACACTAATAACATGTAGCAAATTGGACCTCAGCCAGTCTGAAGAACAATTGTATCCCTGCCCTGATTATGCACATTCATGTTCTCTCTTATGAGAAAATAGGGACCAGGACCCAATTGTACAGGAAATTGGACTAGACACTTTTTTTTAAATTTTTTTTTACTGAAAATTTGTTCAGGTCATGCTCACATAATTGTATTTCAGATGCACTTTCCGTCCATATTTTGGATGAGTGTCCAAACTAATTTACAAATCATGGCTCACTGCATCAAAGGTATCTTTCATGCTGCGAGTGGGTTTAGTTAAGGGCTTATGCACATGACCATTGGGTATTTTACAGTCTACAAATTGTTGACTAGAAGAGCCGGGCCATAATAGAACAGTCCTATCCTTGTCTGTAATGGAGTTTGCAGAACGGCCATGTGGACATGGAATGCACACTTAGTCATTTCTGTTTTTTTTTTGCGACCCTATTAAAGTGAATGGTTCCCCATATGGGCTGAAAAAAACGGAACAGACACGGAAAAATAAATTCGGTGCATGAGCTCTAGACCAGCAGTCGGGCCGATTCACACATCTGTAATACACTCATGTGAATCTGGCCAAACAATGGTTTAAGGCAGTCTTTAATGCTGCTTTTTTATTTCTATTTTTTAGCTAAAGCCAGGAGTATATTCCAAAGGAATAGAAATATGATGGAAGGACTTATACTTCTCCTTCTTGAAGGATCCACTTTTGTCATTGGTCCATAAATTCTGTAATAAAAACTGCAGTTGTGTTTTTCAAAAAACAGTGTGTATGAAACCACCCTTACTTGTAATTGTTGCTCACCCAAAACAAAAGATGTGTAAAAAATATACTGAATATCAAGAAGATTTCCTAAGATTAGAAATACTGTAAGGGTCTGCAACGTTTTTCCCTCAAAACAGCACTACTGTTGTTTCTGGGCTGTGTCTGGCATTGAAGCTAAGCCTTAGGCCCCATTCACACGACCGTATGAATGGGGCCGTATCTATCCGCAAAAATGCGGGAATAGATGCGGCCCCATTCACCTCTATGGGGCCGGGAGCCGCAGCACAGAGCTCTTTTGAAGCATGTCCTATACTTGTCCGTGCGCACGGACAAGTATAGACATTTTCAATGGGGCCACACGGCGTGTGTTCTGAACGCTGCGGAAAGGTGAGTTTTTTTAAATTATTTTTAACCCCTAAAGGCCACTTTAACTATTATTTTCTGTTATAACTATGTTATAACGGAAAATAATAAAGGGAAGTTCGGGTCATTTTAACAGTTAAAATGATTTTGTTCGACTGCCCCAAACAGTTTGAGGCAGTCAAACAAAATCCCGGACGATTTTGAAATTACCCCTGGACATTTTTTTAGGTCTCAAAAGTAGGACATGTCCGGGAAAAAGAGGACGTCTGGTCACCCTAAGGCTGCAACACAACAAAATGTGAAAACCTGAAAGGCCCTGAAGACTTTCTGAATGCACTATATTATTATTATTATTATTATTATTATTATTATTATTATTATTATATTTATATTTACTGTATTCAAGTGAATATTTTAAACTGTTTTCCATCTGCTTTTTAATCATGTGCCAGGGTAATTTGCATGACTTGGTTCCGACCTCCCAAGGGAGGATCCAGCATCATGTGACTTCCCATAGCTTTTAAATTGCACATTACTTGTACTAGACTATGGCTATGATTCAGGATGTTTTTCAACAAAAACATGTAAGGGAGTTTTACTTCACTGTATTTTGTACTGCAACTTCATGGATATGCTGCAATGAAGAAGAAACTGCAATGCTGAAGCCTCCTTCTTCAAGCAAAATTCTGACAACTCTGGTTTCTTTCTACGAAGAGGGAAGTGGTTGACAGGCAAATATGAATATACTTGTTTAAACACTGATTAGAATATAAAGTGGCTTCACAGTAAGGCCTCATGCACATGGCAGTGAAAAATGGCTGTGACGGCCGTTTAAGTAACAGCTGTCACACTGCCATTTTTTGCACCAATGAAAGTCTGTGGGGCCATTCACATGGCCGCTCTTTTAATGGCAACAAGTGTTTTGTCCGAACATGTGTTTAGCACGGCAGGGGTGTGATCACAGACAAACGCATCTAAGCTCATGTTGTTTTTTAAACAAAATTTTTTTAAAAAGTTGGCTACTTCCTCTGCCTCCTCTGCTTCTTCTGCCTGCACCACCACGTCCCCCTCCTCCTACACTCAGACCTCCACCTCCTGGCTCAAAATTATTATGTCTTATATTGGCAGAGTAGAGAAGTATACCAGCTGCACCCCAAAAATGGCTAAAGGTCGCACACTGAAATGACGGACACATGGAAAAAAACAAATAGAAACTGTTGGTTTCCTCTCCCGCCTCCCCCGGCTCCTCCACCTCTTCCACCTACACCTCCACATCCCCCTCCTCCTCCACTCGGACCTCCACCTTCTGGCTCAAATTATTATGTCTTAGAGTAAAGTAAAGAATATACATAGAATATACAGAGCAGAGTAAAGAAATATACCGGCTGCACCCCAAAAGATGGCTAAAGGTCACACACAGAAGTGACAGACACATTTAAAAAACAAAACAGAAAGAGTGTTGGCTTTTTCCTCCACCTCCTCCTCCTCTTCCACCTACACCACGTCCACAACCTCCTCAACTTCCTACTCCACTTTGACCTCCACCTCTTGGTTCAAGATTGTTTTTTTTTTATGTATTTTATGTTATTTTACCTCATTTCCCTATCCACATTTGTTTGCAGGACAATTGTACTGTTCTTACCCTCATTTTGGATCCTTGTGCAGCCCTCTACTCCTTTCTATGACTTTTTTACAACCATTTTTCAGCCCCAAAGTTCGTGTCCCCATTGACTTCAATGGGGTTTGGTGTTAAGGGTCAAGTTCGGGACCTGAACTGAACTTTGAAACAAAGTTTGGCCAAACCCATCAAACGCGAACATCCACCGGTCCGCTCATCATTAAATACGAGTCCAAGATTCTTTTCATGAATTTGTACTTGATTCATGAAAGAAAAATGACTTTGAAATAGGTCAGATAAGGAATATGGATGAAGTTCAGTTAACCTTGATGTTCCATCAAACAGGACTGTTGATATGAGAGGTGCAAAAACCATAATGGTGAAAACTTCAGGATATGAGAAAACCCATTACATGGTTGTGTTGTCCTGCTGCGCAGATGGCACCAAGCAGCCACCAATGCTGACCTTCAAGCGGTGCCTCATCACTCAGCAACTGTAACTTTATGCTGTGGTTTTTAAATTTATCCACTTTGTACAGATGTCTCCACACAACTGATCACTTATCTCAACATGTCCTGAGATGTGTGTCACGAAATGACGTCATATCTAAATTGGATAAATTGCAATACAACGTTCAGACACCAGGTGGCACATGGTGTTACTAGCTAATACTTGCAATCCTACCATGTGTCTGCTGAGCTGTGTATCTAATCCTGTCATACATGATACTGCCCTGTGAGCTGTGTTTCTAATCCTACCATGTGTGATACTGTCTGCTGAGCTGTGTATCTAATTCTGCCATGTGTGATACTGTCTGCTGAGCTGCTAAACTGTGTATTTAATAGTGTCATGTGTGATAATGTTTGATGAGCTGCTGCATCTAATCCTGCTACATAGTGGAAGGAGCAGTGTCCCCAGCAGCACAAAGGATTTCAGAAGAGGGTGTGTTGATCTTGTGGAGGTCACAGGATGAAAGTTACATAGTGAAAAGAGCAGGATCCTCCCAGCAACACAGAGGATTTCAGGAGAGAAGTGTGCTTATTTTGTGGAGGTCACAGGGTGAGAGTTACACAGTGGAAGGAGCAGGTCCCCAGCAGCACAGAGGATTTCAGGAGAGGAGTGTGCTGATCTTGTGGAGGTCACAGGGTGAGAGTTAGGGCTCATGCACACGGCCATGTGCACGCTGTATAATGGATCTCGGACCCATTCACTTGAATGGGTCTGCAATCCCGGAGATGCAGTACAGAGGCCGGACCGGCAGTGTGCACCCCGCATATTGAATCACGGACACGTTCACTTGAATAGGTCTGCAATCCCGGAGGTGCAGAACGGAGGCACGGATCGGAAGACCACGGAAGCACTACGGAGTGCTTCTGTGGTGTTTCTGTCCGTTCCTCTGCACCGCAAGAAAAATAGAACATGTTCTATTTTTTTGTGGTGCAGACGGATCACGGACCCATTCAAGTTGAATGGGTCTCAATCCATCCCGCCCGCCGCACAGATGTCGCCCGTGCATTGGGGATCGCAAATTGCGGTCCCCAATGCACCGAACGGCCGCACAACTGCCATGTGCATGAGCCCTTACATAGTGGAAGGACCAGGGTCCTCCCAGCAGCACAGAGTATTTTGGCAGGAGTGTGCTGGTCTTGCGGAGGTCAGAGGATGAGAGTTAGGGCCCATTCACATGACCGTGTGAATGGGGCGGCATCTATTCTGCAATTTTGTGGAATACATGCGGCCCCATTCATTTCAATGCCGCCGATGTACGATGATGATCTATACCAGTGTATTATTGTACATGACGCCGTGTACTCGGCAGGACGGGTTTTCATGGAATGAGGCCTTAGATACATAGCTCAGCAGAAAGTGTCACATATTATAGGACCTAGATGCCGTCCATTTTTTTTGCAAGCACCACTGACTTCTATGGGGCGAGAACTGCATGAAACACGCATAAATATAGACAATTCTGTAAGTTTCCTGAACGCAGAGATGATAAGTGACGCTGATGAATACATAATATTCAAAAGAATGGTCAGGAGTCAGTCTGAAGGTAACGCATTCACACATTTTTTGTGTCACCCCTACTTCCTCATAGATTATAAGCTCTTGCGAGCAGGGGCCTCACTCCTAGTGGTTCAGTTGTATATTAGCTGGTAACTTTGTGATATCTTTTGTTTCATACATGAACCTCTGAACTGTAAAGTGCTGAGGAATATGGTGGTGCTATATAAATAAATATTATTATTCACTACACACATCACATCCGGACAGAAAACTCTCTTCTGTTAAAAAGGGTGATGGGGGGATTGAAATACAGCAGCACCTCCCCCACCTCTCTTATCTCAGGAGTGTATGTACACAAAGGAGAGCTCCTTATCTCTGTATCTGTATCACACTGTATACAGATACATACAATAGCTTCATAGACAGTATCACACAAAGTAGGATTAGATACACAGCTCAGCACACTCCTCTCCCGAAATACTCTGTGCTGCAACGGTGACAGTCTGGTAAGAGCCCACCTGGGCAAATACAGAAATACTACTTACCTGAAGATTTACTATACAGGCAGTCTGGCAGAAGTTCCTCTTGATACATGCTGTATACCACATAGAATAAAACCCATGATATAGAGGTGTTACGAAGGAGCACATGTTTAAGCACAAGTTTGTTTGGCTACATGGATAAAAACTGTTAAAAAGCCCGATTTGAGTGTCTATTCCTGCTTATAAACCTGCTATTAATATTTATCTGGATCAATTGCAAATTACCGAATATATAAGGATTCATTAATTTGGAACAACATTTTTTGCAAAAGCGGTTGACATGTGGATATATGTGGACATTTATATATTAACACCTAGGGGAACCATACTAACTTTGGATATCCCAAATTACACCTATTTGGTATAAATCGCAAGGAACGGATAAATGCGTAAGAACTGGCCAATTGCTGCATGATTATGGTATTTATTTATGCCTATGTAAGGCCATTGGAGGTATACCTGGGCTATATAATTGCTGCTATGAATGTCTACCCATATATGTAATATATACATGTGAATGACGTGGGTGACATATTTTTATATTTTTATATATTTTGCGTGGTGAGCAATAGCTATTTTGGTATACCAATATCTGCTGCTATTGATTCGGATCATTGTAGGATTTTATAGCTGTTTAGTGTACTTATATTTATTTCTTGTTTTGTTTTGATTTTAAATAAATAGTATTGTGACCTTCACATATTTCCAGATGACAGAGTGCATATCTTATTTCCTTTTTATATGTTCTTTTTTTTTTGCTGTGCAGAGGAACGGACAGAAACACAACAGAAGCACTCTGTAGTGCTTCCGCGGCCTTCCGATCTGTGCCTCCGTTCCGCACCTCCGGGATTGCAGACCCAATGGACCCAAGGAACAGACAGAAAGACCACGGAAGCAAACATTGTTCCTTACGATGGACTTTACTACTTTGTCAAAGTTTCCATTACTTTGTATTATGTTATTACATGCATTATGTACATTTATTACACACATTCTAGAGAGCTATGTATACAATGAAGAAAATTGTAAGCTCATGTCTTTGAAATAGTGTTAAAGCATATATAAAAATTAAAAAATTTACAAGAAATACCATGGAAGCACTCTGTATTGTTTTCGTGGCCTTCTGATCCGTGCCTCCGTTCCGCACCACACTGCATCTCTGGGATTGCTGTGCTGCTAGGCACCTAGCTCCTTCCACTATGTAACTCTCATCCTGTGATCTCCACAGGATCAGCACACTCCTCTCCTGGAATAATCTATGCTGCTGGGAGGATCCTGCTCTTTCCACTATGTAACGCTCATCCTGTGATCTCCACAAGATCAGCACACTCCTCTCCTGAAATGCTCTGTGCTGCTAGGGACCTGCTCCTTCCACTGTGTAACTCTCACCCTGTGACCTCCACAAGATCAGCACACTCCTCTCCTGAAATGCTCTGTACTGCTGGGAAGACCCTGCTCTTTCCACTATGTAACGCTCATCCTGTGATCTCCACAAGATCAGCACACTCCTCTCCTGAAATCCTCTTTGCTGCTGGGAGGACCCTGCTTCTTCCACTGTGTAACAGGATTAGGTGCAGCAATTCAGCAAACATTATCACACATGACACTATTAAATACACAGTTTAGCAGCTCAGCAGACAGTATGGCACATGATAGGACTAGATACATAACTCAGCAAATAGTATCACACAGGATAGGATTAGATACACAACTCAGCAGACAGTATCATACAGTATAGGATTAAATACACAACTCAGCAGACAATATAACACAAGATAGGATTAGATACACAGCTCATCAGACAGTATCACACAGGATAGGATTAGATACGCAACTCAGCAGACAGTATCATACAGTATAGGATTAGATACACAACTCAGCAGACAGTATCGCACATGATAGGATTAGATACACAGCTCACAGGGCAGTATCACAAATGATAGGATTAGATACACAGCTCAGCAGACAGTATCAAACAGGATAGGATTAGATACACAGCTCAGCAGACAGTATCACACAGGATAAGTGTCACGGACATTCCTATGACAGATAACAGGAGGTCTGTCAGATTGGCAACACGTGATATAATCTGACATGTTTGCCTTTTTGTTGTTGGTTTTTACCACACCCTTTTCCCTCAGGTGTTCCTGGTGTAGTAATTGTCCCTCCCCTATTTTTTGCTTCTTCTCCCACTATTCCTTGAGGTTTATAGCTTCAGTTGTTTTGATGGTGATCAGCAGTTTGATTTTCACCTGAAATCCTGGAGCCTCCAATTCTTCATTGAAAGATAAGTTTCCTTTTCCCTCCTGTTGTTTTGTTATTAGGCCTAAGGGAGACTCCTGTTCGTCCTTACTTTTGGAGGAACAGGTAAACTCATTCCTGTCATTAGTTTCCAGGGTCCTATAGGGTCAGTTCAGTGTTTAGGTTCCTGTGTATGAACTTGCCTAGATTTGAGGCCTGTTCATACTGGTAGATAGACAGGAATTGAGCCAGGGTTTCCTGTAGGAGGTGTCCATCTTCCTTCCTTAGTTTCTAGGCCTAATCTCCTTTCCCTCCTACGCTTGGTATGGTCCCCCCCCCCACACCTGCGCATAAGATTAGATACACAACTCAGCAGGTAGTTTCACACATAATAGGATTAGATAAACAGCTCAGCAGACAGTATCACACATGATGTTTGGATTCTGGATTTAATGTTCCTTTATTCTCATGTGTTTGACTTTCACACACTTAATATTCTCAATAGATTTCACCAAATTTAGCTGGGTCTGCCGATAATAATACTGTAATTTCAATTTTCCACACTATACAACATACTTTTTTTACACGTTCACTCTTGTGTCTCATTTATTGCATCCAACCTTCGAATCAGACCCAGTACTATTGTATATAATATATATTTAATATATATTTATATATAATAATTAGAGATGAGCGAATCTATTCGCCGCTTCGTAGATTCGTATCGAATCTTGGGATTTTTCAGCTGCGAAGCGAATCCGAATATTAGGTGATTCGCCTCGCTTCGAATCTATTCGCCGCTTCGTAGATTCGTATCGAATCTTGGGATTTTTCAGCTGCGAAGCGAATTCCGAATATTAGGTGATTCGCCTCGCTTTTGTATGCATTCGCTACGTAGTGTGTCCTATAAATTATACGCTATTCTACGTATAATTTAGTTACTCTATACGCTGTCGCGTACGTATTCAATTCAGCGATCTACCGCGGCCTCTCCTCGTACGTGCCTGCGTATTACGTAATCGCTTAGACAATAGTACGCTGAGATTCATAAGCTATTTGTATGCTCATGCGTACGTCTTCTAAGAAGTTGCGTACATTTTGTAAATGAACGTTCGTTATTAGTGAGCGAATGTTTGCTAATAGCACATAATAACGTATATTTTGTACGCAAATACAACAAATCTATTTGTCGAATATACAAATTTTAGGAAATGTTCGGCGAATAATTTTTTGAATGATTCGCTCATCTCTAATAATAATTTTTTACATAATTGACAAGCCAGGTAGGAGGTTAGAGTGTAGTTGTGAGGTGCATTTGTCAATGTAATATTGTATAGTGGGGAACTTTGATTGTATAGTTAGTTGAGTAGTTGTTTGTGTGGAATTTACCATGGAGTGCTTCTTGAAAAAGATTGCGAAGGTCTGGGGCAATAAAACAATTTCTAAATTTAATGGTGGGATCTAGAGCCCCTGGTTAGAAACCAAAAGTTTTGTGATCGATGCAATTTCTGTCAAGACTTTCACAAGGAAAATACGCTCTAGTTTTTGCTGCCTGCTGGATTGCAGAACAGTATTCAAAGCTAAAGGAGAAAAATGAAATTCTACATAACAAAGTTGAGTGTCTGGATGAGTTATATGGAGGTATGGGAGATCAAAAAGAAAATTTAGAGGATCATGTGAAAGTACTAACTAGAGAGATTGATGCATTAAAAGGTCTGTCTGCTAAAAGTGCTGCTGCTATGTCTGTTAGCAATCAGCTAATTGTAGCAGAAAACAAGTGTTTAAAAGTTGAAAATTAGAAGCAGGAAGCCATGTTGTTGGGCCAACTGCTTCCTCCAGCACAGATGTGGTTGATCAATTTAAAAGAGAAAGATGTGAGACACAGAAGAACAGGATCCAAGTGTCTTTTGTTAGAACTCTTGATTTAAAAGGTGGATTTAAGCCTTATGTTCAGTATAAGCCAGTAAAATGTTTTTCTGGTGGTCGGCTGGGTCATATTGCTAAGTATTGTCGGTTTTCTGTTAGGGAGTCACAGGAAAAGGACAATAAGATTAAGTGCTTTGCATGTGGACATGTGTGTCACATTGCAAGGCATTGCCCAGCACAAAAAGAAAGACATTTGAAAACTTGCTATACTTGTGGTGAGACTGGTCATATTTCAAGAAATTGCTTCACTATAAAGGGTGCAGCAAGGGTCTCAAAAGTTGGAGAGAGTGAACCTAAAATGGAGGGAAAAGAGAGGGAAAATACTTCCTCATGGTGGAAATATAGACAATGGCAATTGTCCTTCCCACTGGGTTCCATTTTATGTGGTCAGAGCCCAAAATGAAAAACTAGAGAGTGAAATAAGGCAACTTAAATTGCAGATAAGACCAACAGAATGTGAAGGTGTAAAATCGCCAAGTTGTGTTAAGAGAAAAGAAGAGGGGCCTCCCAATTTGAACCTTTCTTGAGGTTATTAATATTTTACTAGTTTTATCTTTCAAGGAAATTTAGAGATTTACAGACGAACCTGGAGATGTGTGGTTTTAACTGTAGTTTTCCTTGCAGGCAATAACTAGATATTAGAGGACCTTTTTTATTGTTTTTGTTTTTTACTTTTTTAAGGAGATGCCTCTAAATATACTAATATAATGTACAGTCGGGCCGGCTAAATACTAAATTGATTTTTGGTGCTGTTCCCCCCGCCCCCCCCCAAAGCCTGCACTGTAGTGGAAGACAATAGCTGCTATTGTGAGGCAAATGTATTTGGGGACAATCACAACCTTCTAGCAATGTGGCTGGCTGTAATTTAGGTGTAGTCTCATTCACGCATTAGGATTGTGCACTAGTTTCCATATCTTTGATGTTTTTGTGCACTGGTCTCACTGGCAGCAAGTTTAATGATTATTTTTAACAGATTTCATGCTCCTTTAATACCAGCAAAGTCACCCATGATAAATTAATGGTATAGGAAGCAGCATTCAGTCTAGGATTTTTATTTTAACTTGTTTGGTCGTCTATGTGTGTTTTGGAAGGTCTGTCTCAATAAACACATTGTCTATTGTCTGGTTGTCTGTAGCTCACACAAGCTACACGAGCAATAATTACACAGTAGTTAATCAAGTATATGAAACGTCATACACAATATTATATGGTACACTTACACATTATAGGTTTTCGAAATTTATAAAAGGTCTTTTCTCAAAGTGAGCTCTCTTTCTTTAATAAACTGTTTTTTTGTGATAGAACTTGGAACTGATATAGAGGTCCTGAGACATAGATGACATGGATAATCTTAGCAATCGGCTGGAAGTACAGTACACTAATTTGGGTTAGTTTAGTAATCATTCCTGAAGCCACCAGTATCCAGTTATCTTGTACCACAAGTATCATATGACGTATGTGAATATGCATTTCTGCTCCAAGCTGAATAGTGACTACTCCAACACCAGTGCATCAGTGAGAAAAAAATCTGTCCTACAAAATGTGTTTCCTGTGATGGACTAAAGACTGTGAAATTGACTTAATAGTGTGAGTGGCACAAAATAAAGGAATGAGCACAGTCAAGTGAGATCCTAGCAGATGACTGGAAGGAGCCTCAAAGGAACAGTGTGAGCTTGCATAACAGTGGTGGTCACAAGTGTATTAAAGAGCAGAGACTGTGAACGTTGTTGTGTTAAATAAAAAACTTGTGTGTGGTGTGAGGTCTTATAAGGTGGCTGATGGAGCAAACAATACTTTAAGTGTCTGTGAATAATATTAATATGTGCAAAAACGCTTCCGTTACTGATAATACAACCATCGGCATCTGTTATGAACGGATCCTTTTGTATTAGCTTTTAAATAGCCAAGACGGATCCGTCATGAACACCATTGAAAGTCAATGGGGGACGGATCCGTTTTCTGTTGTGTCTGAGAAAACGGATCCGTCCCTATTGACTTACATTGTGAGTCATGACGGATCAGTTCGGATCAGTTTCGTCATGTAGGCACCAAAACGCAACAAGCAGCGTTTTAGTGTCCGCCTCCAAAGCGGAATGCTAACTGAACTGAAGCAAAACTGATGCATTCTGAACAGATCCTTTTCCATTCAGAATGCATTAGGACAAAACTGATCAGTCTTGAAAGCGTTTTTGCAGATCCATGACGGATCCTGCAAAAACGCTGGTGTGAAAGTAGCCAAATTCTTATCCCTTCCAACAGTAAAGGTATCAGCCCAACCCCCAAAATATCAGTGCAACCCCATTATAACCAACACTCATGTCAAGTTATCATTATGGATTACATTTATGTATTTAGAGGGCTCATTCCTCTGCAAGTTTTTCACCCTCTAGCGGGGGAATCTGTAAGAAATACAGGTTTTAATAATAATATATACATTATAGTTAGAGATGAGCGAGCACTAAAATGCTCGGGTGCTCGTTATTCGAGTCGAATTTTCCCCGATGCTCGGGTGCTCGTTTCGAATAACGAACCCCATTGAAGTCAATGGGAGACTCAAGCATTTTTTGCAGGGGACCGGAGCTCTGCATAGGGAAGGTTGCGTGAAAACCTGGAAACCTCAGAAAATGATGGACCACGGAAATGGACAGGAAACACAGGGGCAGCATCTGGATCTTGAGGCTGCATCGTACCATTATGCATTCTGGGCACCTGGTGGTGACCTCAAACAATTTTGCTGACCGCACAAAGATGGGCAAGGACATGCATCCAATGTTAGTAAACACCACTAGTGCAACGAAGGTCCATCACCACCGCGGGTGACAACACTGCCATGCTGGCATGCTGTCTATCCCGCCAGGAGCAGTCATAAGCCTGAACAGTGTGGTACGCTTGATGACAAAGTTAGATGAGGTAGCAGGTGAACCACAAAAATTTACCCTGACACAGCATGGCAGAAACCCAGAGTGACCAGTGAGATTGAGATAGCAGGTGAGCACTTAAGTTTTAGCCGACCGGAATGGGGTGAACGTCAGACGCACCTGCATGTGATTAGGGATAGAGCTGCTGTCTGTCGGGAGAGCGTTAGGGCCTCAATTTAGATGTGGTTAGGCCCGAACCACCCACAAAGAAACAACAGCCTTCTAAGGGCTCAAGCACCTTTTTGGTCTCCCTCCTGGCTGATGCATGAGTTAGGTATAGTTAATCTTAGGAGTGGTCGGCACTCCTTTTGCTCAGTTTCTGGTGGCTCTGTGGTGCAATACTTGTGCAATTTTAGGAAAAAACGCACGGCACTCAAGGCTTCAGTATCATATAAGTAATATATTCATTCCAGGCCTTAGATAGATTAAACAATTTATCTGGCCACGTTTCGGTCATAACCTTGACGCTTGTCAGGGCCCTATCAATACAAGGATACGATCAGAATATAGGGTGAGTATATAATGAAAGGCAACAGTAGACGTCACAATATAATACATATCAAAGATGTGCGGTGAATTTGGCTCCCAGTGTGGGGTTCCGGTGAGTCATATCACAAGGGGATCTCAGAGAGGAAAAAAGGGGAATATATCTGGAAAAAGATATAGGTGAATATTAATATAATGTACAATGGGGTCATCGCGTTCTATAGACTAGTATATATTCAAGTTCAAATTAGGGAGACCTCATAAGTAGAGCGAGTCTGCGTGCAGCTATTTACAATACAGAAGGTATATACATAGGTTGGTGGTCAGTGTCATATTTTGCATGCGTCGATACCGTATCGGCTATAGTACATCGTCAGGGTAAGACAGACAAAAGTCAGCAGTATTTGGTACATAGAAAAGCACTGGAACAGATCATACCTGTGATTGATGAAGAAAGGGAGTATGGAGGATGGTCACCTATTGGATCATGGTGCACCGTCAGAAATAACCTCCAGTGTTTTAAATGGTGGGAGTACGCGCGCGTGTCAGGAAGGCGCGGCGTACTTGGTCATGATCTGCGCATGCGCTGCCGTAGCTACTGGCAAGCGCATGCGTGGATTGTATCCCGAAGCGCAAAGTACTGGGGGCGGAAGTCTATGTACGCCCGAAAGTTGCGGCGTCGTCAGTCGTAGCTGGCGCCTGCGCTGTAGAGATTACTGGCAGACGCATGCGCTGAATCCTCAAGGAAGTTAAAAGTGCTGTGGGCAATTACAGATGCTGGAAGTACACAAAATAGTTCTATGGTACCATAGGTAGCATTAACGGATAAGTGAGTTAGACGTGAGATTTAAACATTGGTATAACAGAAGATGATGTATATGTTGGAAGCATACATCAAAGGTATACATATGTAGCGTATATAGCATATTGAAGGTTATAAGTAAACACTATAATACTAGGTTCTACTGGTATGTGTAAGTCTTAACATTAATGGCTATATACTACCTGTAGGTGAATGGTTCATTTTGTCTGCAAAAAAGAAAATAATATCATTATTAGTCATATATAACATACAAAAAGGGGGAAATTAATTAGTTAATTAATTAGAAAGTCATCATCAATGAATACAGAAGTCAAAGTCCCTGTTTAGTCCCCGTGGGGATAGGGTTCCCAGTTCAAAAAATCCAGAAGGATTCACGTTCCTTCAGCCGAGCTGTTCTGTTGCCGCCCCTCCGGTCCGGAGGGATTTGTTCCAAGATTTGAAATTTAAGCTGGCTAATCTGGTGGTTGGCAGAATGAAAATGGTGTGGGACAGGGAGTTCGGTTCTTTTGCACCGTATATCGGATTTATGCTTACAGATGCGGTCTCGAACACATTGGGTAGTCTCCCCAACGTAAGCGAGACCGCAAGGGCAACGTATGAGGTAAATAACATAAGATGATGAACAAGTAAAAAAGGCTTTTGCATAATATACCTTTCCAGAGTTGAGGGTGCACTATCCTATTACCATTAATTACATTAGAACACTGTGCACAGTTGAGGCAGGGATATGTCCTCAACTTTTGGGGGGCAATTGTTGTTTGTCTAAGGGATGGCCGTAGTGAACCTATGTCTGCCTTTACCAACTGGTCTTTTAGATTGCGTGTTCTCTTATAGCACATCCGTATAGGATTTGTGAATTCTGGAATCGTGGGGTATGACTGTTGTAGAATGGGCCAATGTTGTTGAATAATGGAACGAATTTTAGGAATAAATGGGTGGTACGTCATTACAAGGGGTATCCGAGGACCAGTATTGTCTGTTTTTTCTTTTGGAGAAGGAGTAGAAAGTGAATAGTTACGTTCTCTATCTAGAAGAGAGGTTGGATATCCTCTATTGTGAAATTTGTTGGACATTTCATTGAGACGTGTGAGGCAGAGTTCAGAATCTTTGACTATTCTTGTGACTCGGTGGAACTGTGAACGGGGCAGTGAGTCTTTTGTATTTCTGGGGTGGCAACTCGAGTATAGTAGAAGGGTGTTCCTGTCAGTTGGTTTATTGTATAAGTCTGTGGTTAACCTGCCTGTTGGTGTTTTAATGACTGTAGTGTCTAGAAAACTGAGACTAGTCTGATCGGTATGGATGGTGAATTGTAAATCTGGGTCAATATTGTTCAGATATGAATAGAATTCATCAAGGGAGTCTTGATCACCATCCCACACACAGAAAATGTCATCGATAAAACGATGCCAGGCCTTGGCGTGTGTTTGAAATAGGTTGTGTGGATATATATTGTCTTCCTCAAATTGTGCCATAAAGGCATTGGCATAGGGGGGCGCTACGTTTGCCCCCATTGCGGTGCCCTTCTTCTGCACATAGAAGTCATCACCAAACAAGAAGTAATTACGCTCAAGGACCAATTGTAGTAGTTGGATGCAAAATGACTGGGCTTGTAGTGAATACTCCGAAGATTGGAGAAGTACTGAGACCGCATGTATGCCTTTCGAGTGTGAGATAGACGTATATAAGCTGTTGACATCCAAAGTTACTAGTCTACTGTCTGGTGATAAATCATGTATATTGGCAATGAGTGTCAGAAAATGTGACGTGTCCAATAGAAAAGAGCGTGTTTTTCTAATGAAAGGGGTTAGAATTTTTTCTAAAAGAATTGACAGCGGAGAGAGGATGGAATCAGTAGATGCCACTATGGGTCTCCCTGGTGGTTGTGATAAGTTTTTGTGAATCTTGGGTAATGTGTATATGACTGGTGTTACGGGATTATCTTTGGACAGAAAAGAGTAGGTGGTTTTATCAATGGTGCCCATGTTAAGATGTATTTCCAATAGTTTATCAATGTCTTTCTTAAGGGAGAATATTGGATTATAGTCTACACATTGATAGGTTGTAGTGTCAGCTAGTTGTCGTCTGATTTCTTGAATATAGAATGCGGTGTCCATAACGACGATGGCCCCGCCTTTGTCAGCCGGTTTAATTGTTATTGTTTTATCGGTTTTTAACGTGTTTAGTGCTATGCGTTCTTCTACTGGGAGATTTATTGGGGTGTGAAATTCTCCTCTTTTAAGAGCTTGTGTGCTCTTGTGGATCTCACGATCGATTATTTCAATAAAAGCCTCCACGCCATGATAATGTTTGGGAGGCGTATAGTTACTCTTGTTCCTTAAGCCTAACTGATGTATGGACAGTATGTTAGTAGACGGTGGTGAACTGGATAAGTTGGAAGAGGTATCGGTTGTTGAAGCAAAATGTGCTTTAAGGCGTAATGACCTATAGAATCTATGTAGTTCTTGTTCAACTGAAAAGTGATGTAGATTAGTGTATGGGCAAAATGACAGGCCTTTGGATAATACATTAGTTTCTAAACTAATGTATTATCCAAAGGCCTGTCATTTTGCCCATACACTAATCTACATCACTTTTCAGTTGAACAAGAACTACATAGATTCTATAGGTCATTACGCCTTAAAGCACATTTTGCTTCAACAACCGATACCTCTTCCAACTTATCCAGTTCACCACCGTCTACTAACATACTGTCCATACATCAGTTAGGCTTAAGGAACAAGAGTAACTATACGCCTCCCAAACATTATCATGGCGTGGAGGCTTTTATTGAAATAATCGATCGTGAGATCCACAAGAGCACACAAGCTCTTAAAAGAGGAGAATTTCACCCCCAATAAATCTCCAGTAGAAGAACGCATAGCACTAAACAGTTAAAACCGTAAAACAATAACCATTAAACCGCTGACAAGGCGGGGCATCGTCGTTATGGACACCGCATTCTAATATTCAAGAAATCAGACGACAACTAGCTGACACTAAACCTATCAATGTGTAGACTATATCCAATATTCTCCTTAAGAAAACATTGATAACTATTGGAAATACACTTACATGGGCACCATTGATAAAACCACCTACTTTTTCTGTCAAAGATAATCCCGTAACACGCAGTCATATAACATTACCAAGATTCAAAAAACTTATACCACCAGGGAGACCCATAGTGGCATCTACTGATTCCATCCTCTCTCCGCTGTCAATTCTTTTAGAAAAATTCTAACCCCTTTCATTAGAAAAACG